>OZ007570.1:1566036-1761036 GCA_963931925.1 Onchidella celtica
GAGAGAGAGAGAGAGAGAGAGAGAGAGAGAGAGAGAGAGAGAGAGAGAGAGAGAGAGAGAGAGAAAGAGAGAGAGAGAGAACACATAGGGGCAAATATTACGTTCATTTCTTTTTCTTTTTCTTCCTTTTTTTTTATTTAAAGAAGAATAAGGCCTGAAATTCCAGAGGCGAATCAAACTTGGTCAAAGTATTAAACCATTTGTTGAGGGAGAAAAACAACACATAAATTATTCAAACCATCATGTTTTATTCAACTCAACTGTTGCCTCAAGGCCAGATCGTCCAGGCGATTCCACTGAACCAATTTTTCCAATACACCGGGGAGATGTGGGAATGCATGTTTTTGTCGTTGTAATTGTTGCTGCTGTTACGTACAAGAGCTATCAATAATAATGGTTGTATCACCAGTGACACAATGTCTGCACATAAAATCCAATTTTTACTGACCATGACGCGACTCCAAACTATCCAACCCAGAACGCTCATCCTGTTAAGTCTTTCTACTCCACATGACCATAAACATGAATGAGAAACTAAAAACAGCGCACTTTTTCACAAGCGATAAAGCTATGAAGGAGGTGGTGGGGTGGGGGGGGGGGTGTTCCCACATCTTGTCCAGATACTGTTAGTAATTTCGTTCTTTGTGACCAGGTTTAATAATAATAATACTTTTTTTTTTTAAACTAGATGAAGTACCCGGCATTACCGGGATAACCCTGTGAACCCACCGTTCCCTCTCTTTTTGGTCTAGAAAGCTTCCCATACTTATTCTAGTCTTACTACAGATTTCATGCACACCAGAGAGCGCTCATTATTTCTGGTAGGGAAATTGCCCGCACCGAACTGTGAACACGTATTAATACATCGTTTCCGGTGCAGTGAGCTTACTACTGGGAGCCAATACAAAGATCATTGTATTTTACTTTTTTGCGACTTTTAATTTAAAAATACCTGAAACTTGAATCAACATAATCGGACTATACAAAAGCGATTGGACTGGATTAGTATACACTTAGGAAAAGTAATTTTATAATTTTTGACACTGTCACTTAGCGTCGAGCAAAAAAAAGGGGCGAAATTGCACCACAATTTATTACTCCCGCTACTATTTTTTTTAAATAATAAGATGATGAGATGTAAACCCCAACGGACACCAAATGGTTCTCAATGAAACTAATTAAACGGCAGGTGGCCAACGTGGCAAGTGGCGGTTTGAATAGTGAGCTGAAAAAAGAAGTATTGGAGTGAAAATGGGCAGAAATGTGGCCATGTCAATGTCAGTTACTGTCTCTTCCAGCTTCATTCACGGTACCGGGGTAAAATATTAACGCTTTTGTGTTTATAACTAAAACACGCTACTGATGGACAGAGTACAGGCCGTATATAAAGCTACAGGAGTGAAGCAGCTGATGGAGCCAGCCACCGACCTCTCCCCGCTCCCCAAGCCCTCCCAGTTTTTAAACTACTAAGATTAATCAGAGGAGACCACTGTTAAAAAAGGAGAGGGGGGGGGATGAATGGTGAATTTTTACAATCCAGACAGGCAAAGTGAGACGGTGGAAAGACCATTGTGAACACCGATAGGTCAGCACATGCCGCTGTCACCAACCAGGTCCTCGAAGGAAAAGGGTGAGGGGGGGTGGGGGGGGGGGGGGAGAGGAAGGAGGAGATTGTCACAAAGGTGTCATGATACATTTCAGATGGACAGATGGACAAGTGTAAGAGTGTTTCGAATGTAAGAGAAAACGAAGAAGAAGAAAAAAAAAAAAAAACGGTTTTAAAAAAATAACTAAAATTAATAATAATAAAAAAGTTTCTGTACAGACTCAGTGCAAGTGAATACACGGAGTCAAAGAGAAGGTGAAGCGTTGGTGGTGGTCTGTCCAATTTCGAGAAATGACGTAACTATGTGGCCGGGGATAAAAAGGGGGTAGGGGGAGGGTTGTAAAATACATGATGCAAAAATGCAGGCACCAAAGAAAATGACAATCCAAATGTAGCTCGTGGTGCAAAGGGCCAAAGGCAGAGATCCTCTGAAACCATAGGCCTGAACGCCAAAACTGACTTTTACTGCTTTTACTATATCAGATAATATACTTGTACCCTTGTAATAATATACTTGTACCCTTGTAATAATATACTTGTACCCTTGTAATAATATACTTGTACCCTTGTAATAATATACTTGTACCCTTGTAATAATGTACTTGTACCCTTGTAATAATATACTTGTACCCTTGTAATAATATACTTGTACCCTTGTAATAATATACTTGTACCCTTGTAACAATAATATACTTGTACCCTTGTAATAATATACTTGTACCCGAGACACAGAATACGAAACGGTTCAATCCGGCCAATTATGTCCAACCACTTGCGCACGTATCATCCATGTCGACAATGCTACAATTCGCACCACACCCCCTTCAGAACTGAACGAAAAAGACTGGTATCACAAAGCTCTGTGAGTAGTTCTCACCGTATTTAAACGCACAAATCAGAATCTAGTGAAAGAAGAATGGTACGTCTCGGTATTCTGTGTCTCGGCGAGTATCTGGACAAAACACAAAAATAGTGCACGCTATTCGGGTTCAGTTTTGAGTTCACGTGGACGTAGTTTGAAGGAGGACGTCAAGGCCTCGGCAGTCTTACCTTGCCATTCCAGCTGTTGACACAGTGCAGACAGGTGATTTCCAAGAGCGATAAATGAGTGGTTGGACAAGAGACGTAACCCAGCTTAACAACGACGAGGCGTCATATCTGAGTGTCTGACAGGCTGGAAAGGTAGACAAATCCGTCCGTGGACACAGATTCTTCAAACAGAGAGTCTGACATGACATCGCAGATGGAACGCCAACTGACAAAATGTCCACACGGATGAAGAGCGGTTAGAGCGGAGCTTTTCTCCTACTTAGGTGGATGAACTGTACATTGCCTACACAAGTCATGACATCGGCCCAGCGACCATAAAAAGTGCGAAATGAAACCATGAATTCTGGAATGCCTATTATAAGCAATAAAGAGTACTGAACAATATCATGAATTCCCATGTAAAATTTTCGCAAAGCTTGCACTTGTTGAAGAATTTAAGATCTGTGAGTACATGAGTATAATTTGCATGTAACATATTTGTGCCGTGGTTAACATTTACCAAAATAAGTAAATAAATACATAAAACATGAATGTACACAGGCAAATAGAGCATGTCAATCTGTACATTCTTGTTTCATTTGTTTGTTTGTTTATTTATTTATTCGCTGTGGTAATGGTTAAATATGGCACAAATATCTTACTAGAACCGACATTTGCATAGGGAAAAACATATCTGTAAAGCAATGATGTGTGGATATATCAATACTAAAGACATCAGCAATATTGTGTCATAAATCATTCGGGACTTCAAATTCACGTCTTTCATGGCTTGGCAGATGTAAGTAACACAGCTCGACAGCTTTCTGCCCCGTCATACAATCAAGGGCATTTTCGAAGGAAAAAATTCTGGCAAAGGGAACAGAGTGGACGGCAAACCTCGCTGGGTTCAAGGGCATTTTCTGTGAGCATTTAATACTTAAATTACATCAAATCAAACGAAATTACATTCTTGACCTCAGTGTATACAGCTATTGGATAATCAATCACTAGAACTCCTGAAAACAATATCCTTTCACGGATGCATAATACCGGCATAGTTTAACGATAACTTTCATCCTTGGCTGAAAGGTTCGACTTCTCTGTTTATGTTCCGCCTGATCAAAGCTCACTCAGCTCCAGAGCGGTGAAGCCAGGAAATGCGCGGTAAGGACCAGTGCGTCCAGGTACCACCAGGTTTATGAGCCGTGACGTGCCCGCTGTGGGGATAATTCTCTGAAACAACAACTATTACTGAACCCTTCACTTCATAGGGATTTGGCTAAACCTCCGCATGTGTTGTTACACGGGTACCGGGTACACAGCACGTGTGGCGGACGCGGTAATCACAGCTGATTTCCCGAGTCTCGTCTGTACAGCTATTGGTCTGTTTCATCTATGTTATCAGTTTGAGTAAAAGCATTTATAAAAATCGAAGCCGCGCTAGTTCTGTGAGATCTAGTGGAACCAATCCTTTTTATTTTATTTTAAATACATGTAGTTACCTTTCAGCACATCAGCGGTAAATCATTTACAAAGACAGAACACTATGACGCAGCATTCATCACTATGGTTACAGGACTACCTGGTGCCCGGGGACCACGGAATTATTATTGTTGTTGTTGTTGTTTTGAAATAAACCTGTCACGCCTTCACAGTATAAACACATCTTCACCAGACTTGCTAAGCTAAACGCAGAAAACAAAAACGTCAGGAAATCAACTTTTGTGACGTCAACTGGGTAAAACTAACCAATCATCAGTGCGCTTGCAGAAACTAGTTTGGTTGTTGGACCCGAGACACAGAATGCCGGGACGAACCATTCCTTCTCCCACTATAGGCCTGTGTCCACAAATTTGCGCGCGTATAAATACAATGAGTACTACTCTTTTTCGTTCAATAATGAAGGAGTGTGGTGTGAACTGTTGCATTGCTGTCATCGATGATACTCGAGCGAGTTGAAGGACGGAATATGACGGTCCTGTGTCACGGGTTGGACCAAGCTCAAGTCTAAAACAGACGCAACCACCCCGCCCCCCCTCCCCACCACCACCACCACCACCCACCCACCCCGCCACAAGTTCACTATTACATGCATGACATCTCCCCCCACTTAAAACGCACACTTTTACCTGACAAAGCTCTACAGGTGATATTTTCATAAATGATTACACATATCAATGACACTCTACTGTGGATTATGTAGTATGTTCAACAGCTACATTGCCATACGCCCAGTTTAGCTTGCCAATCGAATGCATTCTACCATTCCCGGATCCCCTACAAGGTCACACTGTTACAGAGAAGGCCCACTCTTATCTCCCACTCTTCTGCTACCGTCCACAATATGCCAAGTTTAAGTACATCATTCGTATGTACCAGGTACACGAGTAACAGGATTATTCTGCTGTTGGTTTCCAGTTTACGTTCTAACATGTTCTAATCCAGTCCTAATATCTCAACGCTAATATAAAGTGCATGGCAGTTGCCCTAAACTTGTATCAGGAATATGATCTTTCTATGGCTTAATAATCTGCAGTACTTGCATCTTCCTGGAAAAACAAGAATACTTCCGTGACTCGGATCTGAATGCATGTCTGTTTTGCATGGCTCATTTTCCCATTCATGGTTTAAATGGGAGAGTTGCATTTTCCTCAAATTGTCCTAAAGTTTTCCCATGACGACGGACATAAGAGCACTCACTATATAACAACTAATCATTGAGTGGAGGCAACAAACGCAAAGGTGGAAATCGAATGAAGGCGACTTCCGAGAAAAAGTATAACTGATTCTGTGAAAGCAATTATTACAACTATTTTTACCTTTCGTTCTCTACCTTCCTCTGTCTCGTTTTCCACGTAGTAGCTTTACCGTGCCCTAGCTGTATGAATCTATTCTACTGCAGTCTTCAAACCGATGTTAAGTCTGACTGTCTTGTTTATAGTTTGGTTCAGGTCAGTTAGCTGGAACTTAGATGGAGACAATCTGGGTGTCCACAGGCAAAGAATGGTTGCTTATGGAGCCAGTGTTCTCACTCGGTTAAATTCAGTAAATTGTCATGAACAGAAGATGGAGAGAAAAAAAGCAACAGAAGCAAAAAGTCTCACTCGACATGCTGTTGATCACGTTCATATTCGTCTGTGACATTCTTTTATAACCTCTGAGCAATATATTATTTACCACGTTGTGCACGAGGTTCTCGAACTTTCAAAACACATTATGTGCAGGATAATTTTCTGAAATGGTTTCGTTACTATCAGACAGCATAAGCATGACACGGGGGCTCATATTTCTGTGAATGTAAAGCAGTTTCCTAATAAGGGCATGTTTTCTGGCGTATACTGAAACTGCTTTGTCCAAGATTGTCTTCCATTTCAACAGAAAAGTTTCTCACATTTTCATAATGTGGGTGTGGGTGTGTCACTGATTATGTAAGTGTCTGCACTCTGTCTTTAACGGTTTGTCACTTTTCCCACAACCCCCCCCCCCCTATTTTTGGCTACTTCCCAAAAAGAAGCTCTATAACTAAGAAACACCCAGACGTGTTCGATTATGAAGAATGTTTTATGAGAGCAGAGAAAACCAAAGTGCAGGATACAAGTACAGCTGTTGTTCATTCTCGCGTTGTGATCAGCTCGCGCGTATTCACGACCAGCGTGACACCTGGAAACCAAGTATGACCCAATTTACTTTAATTTGTCGACCTGCCATCTGCTACAGCTGGTTAATTAGCTCAACAACGGGGGGCCTTGAGTCAAAACCTTCGATCCCCAAAGGGTCGGGGACAACTACCACAAACTGGCTGCTCACACCCCGAGGGTCACAGACGTAATATTGCACTCAACAATCACACGAGCAAACAGTCAGCGTTGTGTTCTCACGATTGGCGCTCACGAAGTACCAATGTCACACGTGCCGCTGTACCAATGAACAAAACACCTCATCACAACGACAGCCGAAGAAAAGTACCCCTCAAGGGTTGTTCCTTGACGAGTTAGGGTGTGCAAATATCATTTAATTCAAAATACGTGTATATTGCGTGCGTTCAAATCTAAACCAACGCTCAACATCCAAGTCTTTAAACCTTGAAAGTGAAACTGTACCATTTCGCATACAAACTTTCATTTGTGCAAAGTTCGTTTTAAGTTTGTGGTAGACTCTACATTCCATAGGGTTATTTTGTTTTCACTCGAAATGTGGAAAAATCACCAAATTTCGATTTCTACATCAAAAAGACGGATTGAGCAGCAACTTCCAACAAATATTAATTTAAAAAGTATTAGAAAATCGCATTAAATATATCCCTCACAACTTCTTTCCTAGACCCCCCCCCCCTCCAAATTCCACACAGAGATGAAGCGACAGTGCCGTTCTCTGATTCCCCCACACACACCTCTTCGCCTAAACCACAAGGGACACAGATGCCCCAAGGCCTTGGCCGTAAACCATCTCTCACTACAGCGCCTTGATCACCTCAGCTCCAGAACTACAACTGGTTAGCACAGAACTACTACACTATAACTGACAGCATGACCGTATCTTTCTTCTGTTAGGTTTTCTTCCGTATCTATTCTGTCAGCCTCCCTTTCTGTTCTCTAGAAGGCAATGCCTGTATCTGCGTCCAAATGCTTTCTTGAACTCATTAATATTAATCAATCATCTTAAATAATGGCAACAAAAATACATACATAAGTAAAGGAACAAAATAAGAACTGTCAGAGTGAATGATGGATCCATGAATGAATGAATGAATGGATGAATGGAATGGATGAAAGAATAAATGACTGGGTGAATGGATGAACGAATGAAACCTTAAATATTATACTTCTGGGGACATGGTGGTCTAGACGCAACCTGCTCGCTTCTCACGCTAAAGGTACAGGGTTCGATTCCCGGTCGGTGCAGGCATGTTGGAATTTTTTTTGGGGGGAGGAAAAATTCCTGTCCCTGATTCTATGGTGGGCAGGATCGAGCACCCAATCTTCTCGGATAATGACGAAAAACTCGGAGGGCCCGTGTGTACGTTAAGATACCTTAACAGTTAAAAGACGAGAAGAACAGGCCGATCAAGGCCGCTGCCGGAGCAAAATTAAAAAAAAAACCCAACAAACTAATCCCGACCACAAAAACACACAGACACAAGAATAAGAAAAATAAAAATAAGAAATAATAGGTGTAAATGCCAATTAATTGCAGCGAACCTCGTAAACTAAAACCCTAAGCACCAAATACTGTAAATATCTGGCCAGCATATCCAGTGACCAGCAGTTGTACATCAGTCGTACACACACACACACGCAGTGCCCCCCCCCTCCTCTCGCGTCATACCACTTTCTCCCTCTCACACACATGATGTCATGAACACACTATCACCTACACACTGATGCTCCTACAGCAGCCAAAACTACAGCATATACAGATAGGCAAGCACAAACATCCAAATGCACTCAGATCTCCAGCTCTAGATCTACTTCGTAATTTCCATAAAACAAACATTTTCTACTCTCACCCATTTTGACCTACAAGTGACGACACTTCGCGCCTTCTCAGCCTGACCGACCTAGAAACCAAAGTCAGAAATTGGCAAAAAAGAAAAAGTTGTATGCAGCAAAGCCTCTCTCTCGCTCTCTCTCTCTCTCTCTCTCCCCCCCCCCCCCTCCTCTCACTCTGTCTCAATTCATGCATCTCTTAAAATGTAGGAGAGAGTTCGGAGACATATTCAGTTATGTTTGGTTTTCAGCGACATTCAACTTTTTCTTTTCGCCAATTTTGGACTTTGCTTTCAGCCTTGCTATGGCCCCACAGTTTTTCTGTGGGTTTTCTATTTCCTCCTAGAAACCAGTGCTGACAAATCCATCCGGCACATACAATAAACCCACACACAATTACATAACCAACTACCACACATTTTACCCCCCACAATTGCATTTATCTTAAAACATCAAGCTCGCATTCAGAATTTGGACTTTTCTGCTTGTGCAATCAACATGGGCGCGCATGATTGTGATGAGATAAATAAAAGACGAGGGGAAAAAAGGGGGTGGGGTATTTTACCAATGTGTACAGATTTCTTGACACAGAAAATCACCATTTCATAATGTTCGTACCTGGAAAACTGCCCGACTTCCGTGATGCGGGCATTCCCAAATTATACTGAAACTGATATAGTAACCACGGTTCAAGAGGAAATACGTTTTAGGCGGACGAAGGTTGTAGTCCCGCTTTGCTTTCCTGAGCACTAACTAGGCACTACAACCTTCGTCCGCCTAAAACTTATTTCCTCTTGAACTGTTATCCTAGTGTTCTGCCTCCCCCCGAGCTTCTGCTCACCTATATTGACTTCTGTTTAGTAACCACGCCTGCAGGGCTACGCTCATGTTTCAGTCCTCCATGTCTCCATTCACTACAGGAATAGAACTACCGCCCGGTATTCCATACCGCCTTTTCAATCAACTGGTAGTCTCAAACTTCTCTTGCATTTGCATTTTGATTAATCGTCAGTGGTTCTGAACATAAGAGACGTATTTGTCCTGGGCCACTAGATCAACTGTGAGGGAGGGGGAGGGGGGCAGAAAATGGGATTATGGATAGACTTTGGATAGCTGCCCGCACCAATCATTACACGGCATCCATTATTCGCTCATTACATTCGTTATTTTTTACATCTTTCCTAGCAAGAACAAACAAACAAACACACAGAAAACATCACAAAGTGGGTAGTCTTACAACTGCAACAAGCCGAGGAAGATAGATCTAACCGTTCTTCACGCAAGTTATCCGTCATGTAGTAAACAAATACACCATAGGGTATCTTCACTCTTTACAGAGGCTGCTTCATTCTTATTAAATGCTCAACTAATCCATCTCCCCGTGTTATCATCATCTCTATAACTCCATAGTCGCCAGGTTCTGAACACAAGATTCGAAATAAGAGATTAAGAAATACGATAATTCTATAAAAAGCAGAGCAGCTGCTGTGTACGTGAGATTTCCAAGTACACCGAGATGGCACAAATGCAAGATTTCATATGACAGTCTCTTCACCATTGATTTATCTTATCAGTACTAGTACTTAAGTGTATGACCACTTTAATGAGTGAATGTCTTTTTCAAAACGGCTGTAACAAATTATGTGACGAACATCCAGAAGAAGTGCTCTAAACCCGGAGTGTTTGAATTTTCGAATCCCGGGAAAGGGAGTGTGTTTTGGCTGGTGTAGGCTCAGGTTTGGGAGGCGGTAGGGAATCCAGCGACAAGGGGGTGGCAGGGGGAGAACTTAGGCCGCGCTGCAATCTGGAGATCTTCGCACCTGACAGGACAGGGAAGTCTGGTGAAAATGAAACATAACTGATGTCTCCCAACTCTCACCCACATTTTAGAAGAGAGAGAGAGAGAGAGAGAGAGAGAGAGGGAGGGAGAGGGAGAGAGAGAGAGGGGGAGGGAGAGGGAGAGAGAGAGAGAGGGAGGGAGAGAGAGAGAGAGAGGGAGAGAGAGAGAGAGAGGGAGAGAGGGAGGGAGGGAGAGAGAGAGAGGGAGAGAGAAAGAAGGAGGGAGAGGCAGAGAGAGAGAGGGAGGGAGGGAGAGAGAGGAGGGAGGGAGAGAGAGAGAGGGAGAGAGAGGGAGGGAGGGAGGGAGAGAGAGACTATACGATTAAAATAAATAGTTGTAGGCCTGATCTCATCACTTCGCTATGCATGCCTATCCACTCTGCCTCCCACCCACACCCTCATTAAAAAAAAAAACCCAATAACAACAACCACCATAATTAATAATGTTCAATTGTCCATGCCCACCATCCGCCTGTATGTGCCATCGTCCCACCCTCTTATTCGACCATTAACAAACGCCCTTAAAAACATCACTAGATAACAGACACGAAACGAATCAAAACATTAACGGTTTATAAACAGCCTTTCCGGCAATTCGGCACCATTTAGCCGATACAATTACTTGTAAGGATCACTCTATGAAGGTGTTGCCCTCTAACTAGCTGTAACTATATAAGGATCACTCTATGAAGGTGTTGCCCTCTAACTAGCTGTAACTATATAAGGATCACTCTATGAAGGTGTTGCCCTCTAACTAGCTGTAACTATATAAGGATCACTCTATGAAGGTGTTGCACTGCATGCAGAGTATTCAATGCAGCCTAATTAAACCTATCGAAGACGCCGCTTGACACTCCAGGGACTTTTCTGTTTCCAATCACTGCAATACAAACTTTGAAACCTTGAGTAATGCCCAAAGGTTAGCTGAAATCGCGTGAATGGCGGATCGATCATATGTGCAAATAGTGTTCACTTGAATGTTTTTTTTTTTTTCTCTCTCTCTTTTTCTAAATGTGGTGAAATCGAATCTGCACAGAAGTGTTAAAGTGATCTGCAATTTCGTCGAAGACAAAAAAAAAATTTTAAAAATTTGAAATTGAAAAGTCTGTTCTCTCAGGCCGTTACAGTCAGAGTGCAGATCTAGCAATTTCCTGAAATTGAATAAGTATTGAATTTGCCTGTCACTGCTGTGAGTTGCAGTTTCAAACGTTCAACCGAGCTGGCGTGAGGTTGTTTTGTAACACAATTTAGAGAAACTTTTGGACACTCCTCCAAGGGCAAATCACTCGCCCCCCCCCCCCCCCCGAGGAATCTTATGTAAAGTGAAAGCGTGAAGTGTGGCAGGTTCGGTACGGAAATAGACAAAAAAGTTGTGGTACAATGCTGTCCTTGCCTCATAGATGTCTCCTCACATAATAATTATGCATCTGTCTCTAACTTTGAGCCTCGCATTAGACAAGTGGAACTAATTGCTTGTGCATTATGCATGGGATAAGAGCCGAAATGGATGCTGGTGATGACATGACTAAAAGCAAATGCAAAAAAGAAAGGGTGGGGGTGGGTGGGGGGGTGGGGGGGGGGTGAGGAAGGGAGTATGAAAAATGCTGTAGGTCCCAGTTGGGCTTTCTCTAGTCTCTTCATACCCATGTTGTTCAGCTTGACCAGAGACTGAACATTTTCCTTCTTTTTATGCTTTTCACATTACCACATTCACTTAACTCGCAGTTCTAGTATTATTTGTCCCCAATATACGGCTTTGCCATAAAAACAAAAAAAGTTCCGCTTGTCGCTGTTTTTGCTACATTGTGAATGTCATTTTTGCAAGCTGTTATTGTCCGTTAAATAATGCTTTGACATCGAGTCTCGCACACCCAACTCAACAATGTAGACAAAGATGGAACAGCACAGGTGCGCGCTCGCGCGTGTGTGTGTGTGTGTGTATGTGTGTGGGTTGGAGGTAGGGAGGAGAAAGAGACAAAGAAGAGAGAATGGCGAGGCAGGTTGAGTGTAAAACAAAAGACTTCCGCGCTGAGCACTCGAATGAAGAAGAAAACACTTCCCTGCTCTAAGTGAAACACATGACTGATTACGCCTGCAGAATGTCAGACAACCTGACATGGAAATGTGTGTCCTCCCTCCCACACAAACGCTGTACGGTACTTTCCTGCCATTTTAAGTTAAAAAAAAAAAAAAAAGGTGGATTATCCTTCCCTGTTCGTGCTTGTACAGCTGTGGGGTGAGATTGGTGGCGGACAAGAAACAATGAAATAAAAACAGTCCCGAGACTGTCGGCGGTGGGAGAGAGGGACACAGATTAGATATTTGTCACGTGTTGAAGTGTCAGATGTCACGGTTTTCACGACCAACCGTGGAACATCTGAGGAGCTACTCGTCTGTTACACGCGTACACAACTTACTTCCTCTGTGGGCATCGAGGATGGTTAAAGTGACACATTTTTTAAATAACTTTTACCCATCACTTAAGAATTCGAATAAATCTTAGGCCCGGCCTGCACTAGCCGACTAAGTGAATATTGACGTCACAACACTGAGTTTCAGGGTGGTCCCACCCGACTAGTTGGATGGTAACTTAATCTCGTGACGTCACCATCCAACAAGTTGGCCAGTCAAACTAGGCCAGTGCACGCACCTCTCCCCCCTGGACCTTCAGTATGATACACTGGTGTCTGCCTGCTCCTCAAGGCCATTATCCTCACAGGTCACTTCAATCACCGCTTTTACTTTTCAGGTTTTTATAACATCACCGTCACAAATCAGAGTCTAACCAAATTTACTCTCAACCTGTTACAAATATATCCTGGCATGTAGCAAGGTACCACTGTAGGCTTTGTTTACTACAAAATACAAACCATTCTGCAAAAACGATAAAAACTGCCACGCTGGACATACCAGACCCCGCCTCTTCCAAAACAAATACATTATGCTGTCAGACAGGACTTTACTTCTCCCGATGCCTGCAATAGACGTCCAGTCACTTTACCCCAGTTACAGAATACCCGATGGTAAAGCTGTTCACTAGAGGACCAGTTAGGCCGTGTACACATACGCCAATTTTGGTTGGCCAGCTAGTTGGCTGATGACGTCATACCATTGAGTTTCCATGAGATCTCTCAGGCCAATCAACTAGTTGGATCCCATTCAAACTGAATGTCGTGACGTCACTATCCGACTAGTTGATCAAACTTGGCCAGTGCACGCCGGGCTTCAGACACAATGGAACATTTTTTTAAAGTGATCATGTGCACAATTGACAATCATTGTGTGCTGACCCCTACCAATGAAGATTTCTTAAAGCTGAAGTTCTGTCTCTCTCTACAACTGACATCAGAGTCTAGTAAATCATGGTTAAATTATACTTCAGAGCACGATTTGTTGGTGCCAGTAATGAGGAAGATAATTATACTGAAAAATTTGATTCATGACTTTCTGCTTGTGACAAAGCGGGCAACGCCAGGCAACGGGGGGGGGAGGAGAATGGCTACTTACATACCTGGTGAGTAAATAAAACAAAGCAGAGAATAATAATTATGTAAGATACCATGACCTGCCATATCGGCCCTAGAGAGACACCGTCTGACTGAATAGCACTTTTTATTCTTATTTCCATTTTCAACAGGCCAAAAGTTAAAAAACAACAACAAAGAACGAAGGTTGAATTTCCAGTGAAAAAAACAACAACAAAACTTTGCCAGAATTACTCCAGATTTTGCCCTGGTCCACGCCATTTCGTCCTGGGGTCCCTTGACGTGTCAGCTCGAGGGCGGCGCGTATGGACAAACAGCTTGTATAAACTTTTCCCTTGCCATGGACGCCACAAACATTTGCACGCTGGTCTCCCACAGAAGAATGGACAATTGCCTGCGACAATAGCATCCTGAACCCGGGACTTTCTTCCTCTTTACACCCCCCATCCACCCTCCCTTTTCAAATTTTGTTACCCTCCTCATGTCTGGCCTTCACTATACCCCACCCCTCTTCTCCTCGCTCTCAGTCAAACAAACACACAAGTGTTTCTCTCTGCGCTCCGGCACTTTGGGGTTCCCCATCCCCCCCCGAACCCTAGTTCATGACACGGACCACCCCCCCCCCCCACTTCCTGTCTCCTCACCTTCCCTCTGTGTCCTTCATTATTATTTGCTGAGACTTTCAATAAAAGGAAGTTTCATTTCTGAGATATAATCCTAGTTTGACCTGAGGGCGTCGGCGTTATTAATCAACAATCGGGAATCGCAGAAACCCCAGGCCGTATACTATCTCCAGGAATAGATCTCCATTTCGCTGCCTGTTCACTGAATATCAAGTCCATATTAAAAATTTTTCAATCCCTTCCATTTGCCATTTACCTGCACTTCCACACCCGTCCCCTCTCCCTCTCTTTACACAGGTGATATTCCCCGCTGATTTCATCCCCCGAAATGTTATGCCCTGCGAAGTGGCACATTTCCTTGCTATCAATCATGTCATTGAACACTCTTAAACCTTGCAAAAACAATACTGAATATTGCCTACACTCCCGTTATTCAGAAGATTTCCCTGCCGGAAAAAGCTAGATATAACATTTTACCGACTCTACAATCAGGTTTCCACAAACAAACGTCAAGAATTTTTCAAGAGCTGCGACCAGCACGCGGCCCCAGCACCTTCAGGTCAGGTCATGACTGTGGCAATGGGACCACGTGATGTAGCCTTACAATGAGACTTTTCCCCTGCCACTGCGTGGCTGAAGTGAACTGGTCTTGTGGCCACAGCCATGCACTCTAGACTGAGGAGCAAATATTTGAATCATTTCATTATTATTCTCAACTCTTGAACAGTTAGCCGTTGGCATGGGGGAGGGGGGTGGGATGGGGGGGGGGGGGGGAGAGACAGACTTGGTCATTCCTGTTGGATTAAAGGACATGGAGGAGAGGGAGAGTGGCGTTGGATGTGTGCACGAAGGTGAGTGTGACCTGTTGCATTCTGCATGTTGAATCTCACAGAACAATCAAATCCATTGTCATGGCAAAGTGTTTCCAGAGCCTGTACTTGGCAACCTGGGGAGGAAATCCCAACTGCGGGTTGTGGGGTGAAAACTTCATTTGGATCCCACTCCGGCCCGGCCTCTCCGGCCTGCCACTCCGGCCCGGCCTCTCCGGCCTGGCCTCTCCTCGGAATGACAAGGAGAAAAGGGGGCGGGGCGAGGACAGTGGGTGAGTCAGGGCATAGCACACCCAGTCAAGTCCGTGTTGTCTCGGTTTGCGTGCGAGGTGTGGACTACAGGCTTACACGGGAGCTGGCGCACTGGTGAGACTAAATAAAACAAACCTGTCTCGCTTTTCTAGTTGATGCACCGGAAATTCAACTCTGAGACAAAACCGAGCAAAAACAGATTTGTCTCTGCGACACTGATAGTTGTTGTTGGTGTTGTTGTTAGTGCTGCTGCTGTTGTTGTTGCAGAGTCCATGGCACCACAGGCAAATAAAAAGAGAGAAAAAAATGTGGCCGTTGAAAACTGCCGTTTCTGAACCACAGAATCAACATCATGGCTGCCAACGCCATGCAAGCAGAGATCTTAACCTTCTTGACTTATCCCAACATGTCGTCGTTACGCTCATTCCAAGAAACAAATGTGAATGTAAGTGGTCAGACAGTAAAACTCTACAAATAACCTACAGAGATCTGATATTTCCCTATTGACTTGACCGGGAGACTGTTCCACATTGTTCCATGTCGATGACAGAAATGAAATGGTTAATTAACCAGACTGGCCACTAATTACCTCCCTTCAATGGTCGCTGATTCTGAGGTGGAGACTGACCTGATGGTACACATTCTGATCGAGCAAGCCTGACCTACTTTTGTGCAAGTGTTTCCTATGTCCCAGGGCATGCTAGTCACGTTTCCAGTGAGCTCTGCCGGGCCGGGCCGGGCCGGGCAGGTTAACGAGTGATCTCCGCCGGGCCGGGCCGGACCGGACAGGTTAACGAGTGATATCCGCCGGGCCGGGCCGGACCGGACAGGTTAACGGGTGATCTCCGCCGGGCCGGGCCGGACCGGACAGGTTAACGGGGGATCTCCACCGGGCCGGGCAGGTTAACGGGTGATCTCCGCCGGGCCGGGCCGGACAGGTTAACGAGTGATCTCCGCCGGGCCGGGCCGGACCGGACAGGTTAACGGGTGATCTCCGCCGGGCCGGGCCGGACCGGACAGGTTAACGGGGGATCTCCACCGGGCCGGGCAGGTTAACGGGTGATCTCCGCCGGGCCGGGCCGGACCGGACAGGTTAACGGGTGATCTCCACCGGGCCGGACAGGTTAACGAGTGATCTCCGCCGGGCCGGGCCGGACCGGACAGGTTAACGGGTGATCTCCACCGGGCCGGGCAGGTTAACGGGTGATCTCCGCCGGGCCGGGCAGGTTAACGGGTGATCTCCACCGGGCCGGGCTGGGCAGGTTAACAGTCGTCAAGATCAAATGTAATTTTGTAGGTCAATACAAATTTTAAAATTTTCTGCATCAGCCCGTCCAAACTGCGGATCATCTGAGCTCCATTTTTTGTTTCCCAAATTATTTTACTTTTCATATCAAGAGCCAATCTCTAGCAATTATTGAATCAAAATTCTGATATTCTAATCATTCAAAGCAATGTTTGCACATTTCATTTGGTCCCTGAATGTTTGTTGAAAATCCCCAAATGATTCTGACACGTTCATATTTTCTACTCTCCCCACCCCCCCAACCAGAATCGTGGTCCTTCTCCCCCCTCCCCCTTCCAAACCCTTTGAGAAGGATCTGCATGCAATTGTAAACATGAAGAAAACTATTTGGGTTCACCAATGATTTATATCTGACAGTTCAAACAATATTCTCGCATATCAAATGATAAGCCAGAACTGCTGTTATTAGATTTTGTTATCAACGCCTTGAAATCCCAGTTTAAATCTAGTAATCTTTTAAAAACTCAGTGTCCGTTTGGGAGGGGGGGTGGCAGCCAATGTTCAGATATGATGCTTTGCTATCGGCGGAATATTGACAAGGTTAATGAGTCCTCTACGTAACCCTTACTTTAAAAGCAACAACAACAACAACAAAACAATACACAAAAGAAAAAATCGGTTGCGTCTCACTGCAAGGCAAACTATGTATATGTATACAGTATAAACATAAATAAATAAATAACTAAGAGATCAGCAACCAGACATGTCTGCAACAGCAAAACAACAACAGCAACATCTTTAAAATTTGAAAACTGCTAAATTCTGAAACTTAAGAATCTAACTAGAGTATTGGCGCCGCATTCCTGAAACACGAGACATGCCCAAATGATCCAGATGTTGCTGCAATTATTTCCCGTGACCCAATTCCATTATCAGCCCCAACAACTTGATCGGTAGGAGCAAATATCCTAGATAAATAGAACTGAATTAGAGTTGCAGCCGTTGGTGAAGATGAAAAACAAACAAAGCAAACGTCGATCTCACAAAGGCCAGCAGAGGAGATAGTGCAGAAATAATTTAGGCTTATCTGATTGGTTTACTTTGTCACAGCACGTGTGTGTGTGTTTTTGTTTGTTGATCTGTGTGTGTATGAGTGCGCACTCGAGAGAACACTTGAATATCTCGGTCTGTATGTGAATATGTTTAAAATACACGGTAAGGTTGTATTGGCTGGTCTGAGATCCAGAACTTGCATGGCGACAGTGCTGTTGTCCTCCCCATTTTGTATTTTCGCATAACTCCACTCAAGCATCTTCAAGGGACTGCAAGCTATTCGTTTTTGCGTTTCTTAAAGTACTTCAATTCTTTTAAGTTATCCCAATATACGTGACGATTTAGATTAACTGGGTGTCCGAACAGGAAGTTAATTCAAAAAGAGAGACTGGACAGAAAATAATCTCAATTTAATTTTATACAGAGATTATAATGGATCGTATAATTATCTGCTGAGATGTTGAGTGTAGGAGAGTTTTCAGCACGACTATTTCTGTTTAAATGCATGTACTGACGCTGTAGCGTGAACATGTGTGGTTGCCTATCTTGTGTTTTCTGCTTGCTATTATTGCAGGCCTTTAAATGTGCGTCCAATATTAGACAATCGGGTGTCTTTAAATGAATAAACCAGTGAGACATGACACGGCCACATTATATAAATGACCGACCCCAAGTCCTCTTTTTCGTTTCGCCTCCCCCCCCCCCCAAAAAAAACACGCATTGTGTTTGAGGACGAGGAAGACCATACAAAGAATTGTGAGTTTCGTCTCATATGGAAAGGGAAAAGGTGAAGCTGAACACCCTCCTTGACCTTCTTTGTCCAGGAATTTCCAACAGTTGGCTGTTTGACGCTCACCGGTACTCGCGGTACTCAGGTAGCTGAACTGACCCCACCCCCCGCCCTGCCATCTGCCTCTCTCTCCCCCACTCTCCCCAATCCGTTGTGTGTGCTTGAATGCTCTCAGCAGAAAATGGATGAAAATGGCGAGGAGGGTATGGGGGTCCTCTTCCAACAAAGACAACGGTGTCCAAATACAAAGAGCTGAGAGATAATGGTTGCTGGGACGATTCTATTCAGTTCATGATCCCTCTGGAGAACCTCAAATGTGTGATGGTTTGAAAGGGGATCACGTAGGGTGATGGCTAATACAGGTTGTGGTCAGAGCTTTTACTTTCCGACAGTTGGTCGTGTATTTGTGTGTGTGTCTGTGTGTGTGTGTGTGGGTTGGGGGGGGGGGTACGGTTGCCTTTGAGTGAGAAAGTGAGTAAATCAGTGAATTAGTGAATAGGTGAGTGAGAGTGAAAGAGGAGTGAGTGAGTGAGACTGAGAAAGTGAGTGAGTGAGTGAATGAGTGAGTGACTGAGACAGTGAGTAAGTGAGTGAATGAGTGAGTGTGTGAGTGGGTCAGTGAGTAAGTGAGTGAGTACGCAAGTGAATAAGTGAGCGAGTGAGAGAGACTGTGAGTGAAAGAGTGAGAGAATGAGCAAAGAAGTGAATGAGAGGGACCATGTGAGTGTGTCAGTATGTAAATGAGAGAATGCATAAATGACAATATCAGTGGGTGAGTGAAAGAAAGAGTGAATGAGTGGGTGAATGAATGAGTATGCCAGTAGTATGTAAGTGAGTGGGTGAATAAGTGACCGAATAAATGAGTAAGTGAGTGAGGGAACTGATAGGCGTGTGAATGAATGTATTGTGACTATGAGGATAGTAGACATGGCAAGGGGTGAGGAATGAAGTGACTTAGCGAATGAGTGAGAAAGGAGCAAGGAAAGAGGAAAGGGTGAAGAAGTAACTGAGTTGCCAGTACTGCTGCAGTATGAATGGATGCGCATTAGTCAGTCAGACAAGCCTGTTGAATTTAACAAGACAAATGCAGGCGGTCACCGCTGCATGAATAATACACAGAAAATCCACCTTTTCACGTCCGACAAAGACCTGTCCACTCATGGCAACCGGGGCCACGCTTTTTCATGACAACAGGGGCATTAACTCCCCAAGCCTGGACAAGCTACATTACTCCCCCTTCGGGTGCAGGGGAGATGACATGAGTCACGTGCAGAGTTTACCTGGCGGTCACTACGTTTTTAATAACCGTCAGGCGGATCATACAGCATCCCCTCCTTTTTTTTCCATCACCCCCCCCCCCTCCCCGTCGCACTAAATATTGGTCACGTGAGAAAGGCACCTCACAGAGTTCAGGGGGTGGCAGAAGAGTGCAGAAAAGCCCTACAACCCGTGGAAATCCCCAAATTTCAAACTAGCAGTTATGTGGGAAAAGACAAGCTTTTCGAAAGGCCCGAGCACAGGATACTGTTTTGACATGTCGCACCCCTGCAAGCAGCAAGGCAGCATGAAATATCGGCGTGCAAGGGACTGGTGCGCATTATGTTGAGCATTTTCTCGTGGATGTGAGAGTTTGGAATTTTTGTAGGGGAAAGGGGTCCAACAAAGTGGGCAGCACAGAAAGAAAACCAGGGAGGTAAAAAGATTGAGTAAACGTGAGGGGGGGGGGGAGGGGGGCAAGGAGGAGATAGGGGTGGGATATGTGTGTGTGTCACAGTGAGAGAGAGAGAGAGAAAAAAAGAGAGAGAGACAGACAGAGAGAGAGAGAGAGAGACGGTGGGAGGAAGGACTAACAGACAAACTGAGATGGGACAGACAGACAAACAAACAGACAGACAGAGAGGGGAGAGACAGACAAACAAACAGACAGACAGACAGACAGACCGACCAGATGCATACACAGAAAAAGATGGCGGGCCTGAACAACAATTTCCAGGAAAACCGATTATACCACCCATTTCTCTAATTTCACAAGTGGGCGATCGGTTCGTAGTAGTGTTAAAAAAACAAGCGTTGACGTAGATTGTCTTAGTTTTAATCCCCCCTCCCCCCCCCCCCCCCAAATGAAGTCGATCACCAGTAGGCTACATTTTCTGACACTACGAAAGTCTCCTAAATCCTATGGATCTGTTTATATCAACAACGACACCGAAAGTTCTCGGTCCACGTCATCTGCAACACGAATCTCGCCTCATTATTCTCAGCTGGATACAAACTTTTGTCAAGATGTTTCCGTGCCACTGACCAGTGACTAACTCTATTTAGCGGGACATCCCGTCACACAAAGGTAGGAAAGTTGCTCGACCCTAAGCCATACAGGACAAGATGATGACGACCCAGCACTGATGGGCACTGGCAAACACTGAAAGTAATAAGCGACAGAGAAAACGCATCCTTTCATTGTGTAAGTCGCGATTCGCGGTCTTAATAGTTTTGGAAATTAACTCTCCGCTACTGTAAACATGTGAAAATGAGGTGCGTTCATCTTTCCTTCACAGACATTTTAGGTGAAACTGATACAAGGGAATAATATTTATATCTCTCACTTTCACTTTATCATTACACCATGTTTGACCAAGTTTGCTGGCAAAAAGGGCCACATGTGATGAGTCATTTCATTTATCTGAAAGTAGCAAGAATCTCCTCCATTTACATTATTACATACATCTCAAGTTCTTTTGTTATGCTCTTTTCGTGGTTACGCCAAACCGAACACTTTTAATTTCATGCTTTTACTGTTTTCTAGCATGTTTTCTTCTTTGTAAAAAAATAAAAAAATAAATAAATAAATAAATCTGGGAGAAACCATCGGCTTCTGCCTTAAAGGATCATTATCAACATGGAGACGTTACTACTGTTTTCATCTTAACAGTTTTGACTTTTACATCATCATCATCATCTATCACCGAACGACCACCTTGATTCACTGTGTACACAGAACCGGAACTTGCTTTACCGCAGGACAAACCCCATTCATTTAATGGTCGCGAACCATTCAAGGTTTACAGTATACTGCTGTACCGGCCAGGTCACTTTTCAATGGCTCATTTTGCTGAAATTATTTCCCCTTAATCCGATAGGGGGCGCGCAATAACTGGAGGTAAACAAACAGCAGCCGATCCAGGAAGTGACCGCTTGATTTGCCCTATACTGATGCTCCATGGAGTGACGGCTGCGCATAATAAACTGTAGTTTTCTCTCCAAAATGCCAGATTATTGCCTTGTTCCCTTTTTTCAAAAATCACGGTGGTTATCGGCACTGCCTCGATCCGTTCTTATTCCTCTGTAGCTCAGCACCAAAATAAAATAACTTAAAATGCCACATACCAATAATACCATTGAAAATAACACCTCTTTCAAATGTTATTTTTCAATTCCATGAAATTACTGTTATAACTTTAATACACGTATTATGAGCCCACAGTAGTCACTATCGGACATTTTAACGGCCAAAATCGCTGATCTGCGGGAACTGAGTAACACCCATATATCGTTTCAAGATGGATCTGATCACATAGACTCAAAATTACAATTTACTGATATTTGGATTACATTGAATAACTCACCTTCATTTTGGTATATTTTTGCCTGGGCTACGGAAAGTCATTTGTTGTATGTGTATGTGTATGTCGATTTTGTATGGAGTTTTAAAATTTGCGAAATTACGCATTTTTTGCTCCTAAATTAAGCTTCAATATGGTTGTTGATTTTGAAAATAACCATTTCGTTTATCCTTCTGTGGATAGGCCTTCGAATAACCAATACAATGATGTGTTTCTTACTTCTGCAAGTCAATCTGTTGATGTTTTATGATGACAGTGAAAACTGATAAATTTTTACATTTTTGTCTCCCTTGTCAAAAAGTGAAATTTAATGTGGAGGCATTTTTGATTCAAATAAAAGACCACTTATTAATAATTTAAACCCTTGAAAAAATTTAGGCTTTTTGTCTGTATTAAATAGAATGTGTTTACAGTTTGGCATGTTTGCAGTGATAACACACCGGTGGTGTCTCATGAAAATTCAGATGATCATAACTTTGCCAAATATTGAGATACAGAGACAAGTTTGGTATCAAAATTCTTAGGAGAGTGAGTTCTTTCAATTGGAAAACTTAATTTAAGTGTCTATACAGCGACTTTCCAAAATCAGTTTTGAATACCTACTTTTAATCTCAATCCCTGCCTGGTTTCAGATTTCCCACCTAATTTGTTTGTATTATATTATTGCTTCTGTCAGTAAATATGTTTCGTTCATATCATTATCACTTTAAGTAATTGGTTAACGTTTAAGTCGGATCAATCATACAAATCACAACATAAAATAAGTTTTCATATAGTAAACACTAAGAAAACACACCCACTGTTCACTGGAGTATAATTTATTTCACTGCCAATCAGGATTAGAGTATAGAAAGGCGATAGGTTATCGGGGAATTGCAAGCATAAAAGTATTTCAATTTCAGGTACATAGGGCTACAACTCGGACTTTACAATCAAGAAATCACTTTGCATGGGAATATGATCCATAAGCTCATTTAATGAGATAATGGCTGATGCCTAAAATCACATGATAAACACATTTTTTTAAATAAAGCTATACACGGTGTATGCAGTAATTTGCATCATAAGGCAAGAAAACACCATAGCTGCACCTAATGTTGATCAAATCATGCTCAAGAATCCAAACAGATTTAAATAAATCCTTCTTGTAACGTTCGCCATATTGATAACATCGAGTCGGATAAAGCGAAAGTGCTTGAAAGTATAACTCAACTTGTGGAGCGCCACCTATATTATTACGGCCCTTTGTGTTTGAGCAAAATGAGCCATTACAAGACAGCATGGAACGATTATTACATTTATTATCGCATTAAAGGAAGGAGACGTGAATGGGGTCATCCCGACCTTACTCCTGTGACCTTCCAGGGAGAATTTTGATCATTATAAAGAGCTGGGATCCTGTCGCATTCACAGGCTGTCTATAAGGGGTGGACTGTGTCACAAAGGGCAATAATTACACGGGGCAGAGTTATCGCCCCTCAACAATCCAATCTGGAAGATCTATTGGTCACCCACCCCCGGTGTAATGTTCTGTTACATTCACAATGTCGCGCAATGATACTATGAAACTACCTAGCCACGCGTGTCTCTATTTGTGGTGGGGAATTATCCAACGCTGGGGTCTTAATTATTGCTTCGATCAGCTGGTGTCCTATTTCAAAGTTGGTCATCCTTGCCACATAATCGGGAGACGGGCTAGCCACCAGGGTGTTTATAATGTAAGAGCCTATTCAGCGTGGCGACATGGTGTCCTACCAGTAAATCAATTACCTGTCAAAACTGGTTAAATTTCCGCCACCTGTTCTTTATGACGAGCGTCCACCTACCGCCCGCGGGCTTGACCTGGCAATAGGATCCATCAGGTTTTGCCACAAAAAGTGCAATAGTTAGATTTACTCGAAAATAAACCCTGAAGCTTTGTCGCTGCTATTTGTAAAACGCCAAATCAAGGGACATGCCTTGAAATTTAAACTTACAATTTTTCAATATTTTGAGACGCAACTGCGACTTAACTCCACTATCTTTTCTATTTCATTATAAATAGAAGTAGTCTACTCGAGTTTTCTTGGAATTTCATAATACTTTACAGCCCACGTTACACTGCAAACACGGTGCAATGCCTGAGAAGTTTAAGAGTAGATCTGCAACTAAGAAAATGCCGTTTGTGGCAGCGACAAGCAGAATGTAATCACAATATAACAGTGCAATCAACTTTATCGAAACAAGACTCTCCGTGAGCATCACGTTAGTTTGTACTAATGTTGGCCAACTGTTAAATGGACCACTAGGGACCGCACTCGTCAACGGGGCTTGTTTTTCCACGCAAGTGTTCAGTCGAGTTTCAGACAGCTGGACATGGTTTAAAATGACAGGGCGCATGCATTATTTCTGACAACAGCTGTTCATTGTTAGGCTGAAAATATAAAACATTTCATAAATTTTAAACAGGAAAAAACGCTGTATCCACTTAACCTTCGCCCATGCGCACCGCACGGTCATAAATTCTACCAATTTGCCTTTTCAATCATACATTGTTTATTATGAACGCGAGCACGAGGGCCGATGAATTAATTAATGTGTGTGTGAACCAATTAGTTTAAGATGGCCACCGAAGTGTATGACGGGCTAAATGGTAGAACTGTCTGTGGGTAGCAGTAAAATATAATTTGTCATGACAGATCATTGTGACAAGGGTGACAGGCGATAAGAGGGTCTGGCCTGGGTTACAGTTTGGCCTTGATCACTGGCCCAGCTGCTGTCTCGCCGGAGAAATTTTCAATCAGCAAACACCTCATAAATTCATGTTTTGTAAATTTATATTCATTTTAAAAAAAAATAGATATGTTACCATCGAAACCGAAGTAAATCCTTCCCCCCCCCCCCCCCCCAACCACCATCACCATTTTACCTCTGTAGTCAGCCCTATTGTGACTCACAGCTTGTCAGAACTTCATACTTCAATGGATTTGCAATTTTCGATGGCATAGTAAATTTACGCCGCTTTCCATTCTACATCAATAGTGCGTTTGAACCCCCACCCCTTCCCCTCTCCCCGTTACAGCTGATTCAACAAACACAAAGTTATTTATCACCTTCTAATTGTCTTCAGCATACCAAGACAAAACATCTACAGAAAGACCGGAGACTACTCGTGAATGGGCCAATGTCTTGCATGAATATAACTTCAGACGTTAGAAGAATGTTTAACGTAAATCTATCTTCACAAGGCCCAGTTTTTGTGAAAGTGTGAACAAACCAAATTGTTTTCTCTCAGCTGCTGTGTTTTTCAGCCTATTTGCTGCAGAGGAAAGAAAGACGGGCACAAGAGCCACTCAACTGTTTCATGCCAAATGGCACTTTCTCTTTCTTTTGTCACGACTTCAGTGCTTGAGCTGAGCTCCAATATTGCACAGCTGGGGACTATTGAATTTCCGTTGTTTCTGGTAAACTGACGGAAAAGGTATATTATTTTGATAATCAAAAAAAAAAAAGCCCAAAGATTTGATATCACTTATTAAATACGGCTTCTGACTCTGAGAGACTTCTGATATACTGAGCATCAGGCATCATTCAATAGTTCTCCAGCATTAAGTGAGTACACCCGTCACGGGTCGTTTCCTGTAAATCAAGTCCTCTAACGAGCTATGAGCATTTTCCATTCAAACTTTCGTACCAATACAGTGTCGGCTTTTTGAATCGCCCCAAACAATAATTCCTATAGCAGTGATGAAGTTCTTCAATTTCCTCCTCATTCAAGTTCCGGACCGCCAAATTTATGTTCTCCTCCATACAATTCCCCCCCTTAACGTTTTCCGATGGCAATCTGTCACCAAAGTGGGGGAAAACGCACGCGCGAGCACGAGCGACATAAAAATGCCCATGTGAAAAATAGACCTCACACGCTTGACAGCGCACGTGGTCACCAGGGTTTTCTTGTTCACAGACCTATGACAGCTCGTGCAGTTTCCTAAGTGGGTACTCGTCACAGAATTTGAGATACTGCAACCTCTCAGTTAACACCAAAAAAAGCCCGTGAGCTGTCTACGTCGATTTTATTGTTACTCACAGACAGACAGACAAACAGTCGGACAGACGGACAGATAGGAAGGCAGGCAAGCAAGCAGGTAGCTGGGTACGTAGGTAGATCCAGTACCCCAGAACACAACTCCTCAAGTTCTCCGAAACCAACATTTCTGGACCTTCGCAGTAAAACCTCTCAAAGACATATTTTTCAGGACCCCAGGAGACAAATCTTCGGGACCGTTGCAGACACATTTTCACGAAATTAGCATGGAATACGAAATCTGAATTCACACCGTGCAACTGTACGGCGACTCTCACCCTCAAGCAGATAATTTAATCCCAGTGGTCAAAAGTTTGTCTATGATCGAACTACGAGTGACCTGCGCTTGATCTGTATTGAGTAGACGCTCATTATTTACTCTCCAGCTGACCACAAAGAGTTAATTTGCCACGTCCGCTGACTCTGTTGGACGACAGACGCTCATGAATGGGCGAGGAGAATAGAAGTGACAATCAATGGTTGCCACGCTAAACAACGGCCATCTTGGGGGTCTCCTTTTGTTTCAAAGATGCATGCGGAAAGTGACCAGGGCAAGGGAGGTGGTGGGGGTTCCCGACTGGCCTCGGGTGAGCATACAATGCACGTGAAAATGTATTTCTGGGCGCTTGGCATTGAGATATGTTTTATTTTTGTATATACGTGTGTGTGTGTGTGTGTGTGCGCGCGCGCCCGAGAACACGTGACAACCTCTGATATATCACACGGGGTATTTTGTCACATCATGTACGCGTGAGTGCAAGATGGTTATCAGGTGACAACAGCCAGCAGGTACTTTCAAACTCCGCAGCATTGGATGGCAGATTGAGAATAAAGATCGGACCGGAGAAAAGAAGGAAAATCATTCAGAAAAAAAAGGGGGAAAAATGTTAATAACAACGGTGATCATTATGAAAACGACGACAGTCATGATTATATTATGCAAAAATCACAGACGACCCACACATACAATATTGATTTGTGTCATTTACGTCACCCAAAAACTGTGGTGTTGCCACGCCCCCACCCCCCACCCCCCAAGTGCACGGCAGCTGATCATGCGCACTTGAAAAGACTTTTTTTTCTCTTTTTGCGCTTCGGCTGTATACACACACACATAATACACACACAGACACACACAGATTTGCTGTAATCCAAGAAAAAGAACTGAAATCCTTAGGAGATGGAAACACGTGACCTTGGGACTTCCGACAAAAGACGACATCAAGTTCCAAGTTTGGTAGGAGCACAGGTTCTGTGACGTAAGCAGAATCACACAAATCCCGCCCTACCCTCCCTCCTCTACTTCCCCTCATCCACTCACAAACACACGCTAAGCCTAACAAAAATACAAACAACACCAACGTCAGCATCTCGTCCTCTTAAAATGGCCAGGTTACATCAGAATCTCCACTTTTTGGCTGAACTGAGTTAAGCACTACACACTACTTCTACAGGCCTTCTCCCTTATGTGTAAAAGTGTCAAGCAGATTCGGTGTGTAACTTGTTGCTATTACTCAACTTAAAGAAAACCAAAAAATTTGCTCAAAAAGCTACGATCACACGAAACTTCGATCTTCGATTTCTCAAAAGTTGATTGAACGGAGTCAGAACCGTGACATTCTAATGGGATGAATTGTCGCCCGTATGGCACAGGAACCATAAATGTTTACTATCCCAGGCCCTCCCCTGATTTCTCGGCACGGGTTGGCCAACTGCAGTTATCTCCCTCTTACAACACCGAATGTTCAGCCCAAGTCGGAGCTTTTCTCTCCTGCTTTCATTTTGTGTCCAGCCCATTCTGGACCATAAAAGTAAAACCCAAACTTTTACATAATGTCCGCCGGCGGTCCACGTTTTAGAGTGAGGAAGACATGAATTTGTAATCCAGCCAGCTACATCTTCAGCATCTCTCCCATCCCCCGTCTCTCTTGTTTGTTTGTCTTTTGGGGGGGGGGGGGGGGGGGGGGAGGAGAGACTCAGATTGCAATGCGATGAGCTTTTTGAAATGTATTCATCCTGTGCATGATTCTGCGATTAGAGATCACTAAAAAAAAAAAATACATAATTAAACTAACAGAGATGAACTAATTACATTTTAATAAATAAATGGATACCCACAAACGTGCGTTAGTACGTAGATGAGTGAAGGAATTCAAAGTGAAGAACTAGGTAAATTAAATAGATAAGTACGAGAGTACGTAGATAAATAAGTACACGGATATTACAACTGTCTATGAGGATTATCCTGAGGATCGGTTGTCTGTCCTCCTAGTGCTAAGTTCGGTAATTCAAAATGCGGTTCCAGGACCTCAACATTTAGCCAATTTTTCTCGTCGGTTCCAAAATGTGCTTGATTTACCTGCTAATGGCCAAAATTTTGCCAGCATGCCTGTTGTATGAATGAAACATGCAGTTACTGACAGCTATTGGTCACATCGGGGTTGATATTGACAGTGAATGTTTCGGGCATTGCTAGGAATGGAATCTGGATTATGATTTCAGGTTTGACTAATTGGCAAAATGGAAACAATATCCGTCTCGGAATCTGACCACAAATTAGCCATAAATAACATACTGTATTTAAAAACAAACAGAGAGCACTATAGACGATCTTTTTTGCCATCCGCAATTCGAAGTAGCAGTGTTTCTTGATGTAGTTGTATGCTGTTGTTAGTTTTTCCTAATGGATTGTTCTTACAGTGTATGTGTGTGTGTGTGAGAGCAATGTTCTTACTTGTTGGTAATGTTGTGTGAGCAATGTGCGTGTGTGCGGTGTACGTTAAAGACTTGTAGGCCTTAGATATTGTATCTGCTGTTGAACTGTTACTGAATGCTGTGACAACAAATTTCCTGGAAACAGGATAATAAAGTCATATCTTATCTTATCTTATACCATGAGTATTTTGGTCCGTTGGCCACGATAACCCCCCAACCCCTCAAAAAAAAAAAAAGGCTCCGCCTCCCAACCCCAAACTATAACATTTCTTCTTTAAATTACAAAAATGACTTTGTTTCCGATTATTTTGTAGCACCTGTTTAACATCATTACAATACAATTACAAGTTTTTTACCTAATGCAAAATTTGAACAGCCCGGGCAAAATGCTGAACATTATATCATGAAACAAAGCCTGCCCGGGGGGGGGGGGGGGGTAGGGAGGTAGTCAAGATAATGCCATAACCTGAACAAAAACCCCAGCTAGCACAGCTGTCAATGCAACGTCAGTCCTCATCACATTAGTTTACAGGCCACGAGTAGCGTGACAGATGCTCAAACCAGCAACCTCTTGCATAATTAAAACATGCCGTAATGTCATTAGATCTATCTGGTGAGAGGGAGATCCCAATTTCATTCTGGTCAGGTAATTCTCCTTTCAGTCTAGGGTTGTTCAGACACAAAATCTGTTGATTTAATCACTTTGACAAAGTTAAAAGGCAGGTACAGACAGTATTGACGACGGCTTTAGGCCTTTAATTAATGATTTGAGCGTTTGTTGTTCAACCTTTATTTACAAAGTGTTTGCGTGACTGGTCGACATCAGGGAAAGTCTGCCCAGTTTTACACTAAAAACATTGGAAAAAATGAACTCTTGGCTTAAGATTAAAACAAAGCTCGCCATATTGTATTATTTTTTTGCACGAAATTCACCGTAAAAATGAACTCTTCACTTGAAGAAACAAAAGTCAGCCTACTTTTTGCACTTATATATTACAATGTAAAACGATTCTTGTACGTACGTCCTCCAAGTATTTTGCGCTAGGGGTACGTATTTTAAAGCCTTTTGTGACTCCAGAGCTAGAGAGCTCCTCTCGAAATATCCAAACAACAGTCTTAATGAATTATTCTTTCAGATTTTCTTTTTGTTTTCCTCCTGTTTTTTGGTCGAAGGGGTAGGAGGGCGGGTTTAGGGATTCCATAAGATTTAGGGTTGAGGATAAGGACGGGGTTAGGGATAGGTCAGCACATATGCGCCCCCTAGCGCAAAACGCTTACGATACGTACTTACAAATAAGAACGACTTTGTAGAAACGAACTCTTCCCTTGGAGAAACAAAATGAGCCTACTGCTGTACTAAACAAATTCAGCCCTTTTTTTTCCCTTGCACTAAATACATGGTCAAAATTACTTCATTCATCACGTTCTGGTTTTGCACAACCCACCTTGCAAACATGAACTCTCCGGCAAAGAAACAAAATACTCTGAATCCTCCATAAAATAAGAGTAAACAAATAGAAAAAATAAAGAACAATAAACGATCTATTCTCGGTTACGGTTATAATTATTATTAAACATCTCGCATGCATGAAAATCTTTACTCTAAGGATCCCGCTGGGTCAACAGTTTTCAACAGCTCGGCTAGATCTATTACTGTACGACAGAACCTTTAAAAAGCAGCCATTTGAACGTCGAAATAATTCCCACGGTATTTTTGTGCTGGAGTTACGAACCATTCGTTTCCCCTTCACCGGTCACCATACACACAAAAAAAAAATGTCTCAAGTTGACAATTCTGCTGTATTATGAACAAACAATGGGTACGCCAAGAACAATGATTTTTTTACAATGGACGCAACAAACATTTCGAGTTATCCGAGACACAGGATATCAAGACGAATCAACTCGCCAGATTCCCTCCGTCGATTTGCGCACCATCAACAATGACAACAGTGCAACAATGCGCATCACATTCACACCCCTTCATCACTGCACAAAAATGACCGTATTTATAGGCGCGCAAATTGCAGACATAATTATAGTAGGAGAAGAAATTATTCGTCTCGGTATTCTGTTGTGTCTCGGGAGTTGTGCTCCGCGTCATTCTTTGTTCAACTTTTATTTTGTGATAACCAAACTAAACCAGTATTCATACAAACTTAGCATCCAGATGAAAAGATAAAACATTATTTCATTGTATAAAACGATGTCAATACGTGAACCTGATCTAGACTTAGTGGGGTACGCAGTCTTTTCCTACGAAAACACCAGAAATTTGGCATGGACTCCCGATTTATGCATGATCAGTGGTATTTCAGCCCATGCTGGCGCCAGTAAATACAAAGTCCAAAGAAAAGTTTGTCTACCCGACGGGCGGAGAGAGAATACCTTCAGGCTACCAAAACGTACTTGGAATCACACAAAATGGCTACTGCCTTCCTGTAGTGATTCAATTCAGCTGTTCAGTACATAGAACAAAAAAAAATAATGGGGATAGGGCTAGATAGGATTTGGGGGCAGGAAGGTACTGGGGGGGGGGGGGGGATTAAATCCTATATGGCTGCCATGATCAAAGTTACCGGAGAATGGACGTCAGGTAGAGCAGTACAAAAAGATCAAGATTTGCAGCGACAGGAGACACTTCTGACTTGGAAATCGCGTGACAGAAGTTCCCATCGACCCCCATGCATAATTAACCAACATGTCAAATGAAATTACTCCATAATATTCCTCCCAATTTTCATTTTTTTTGGCGAGTGTTTCTTTCGATCATCCTCAGAGTGTGGTCATATTTCATCGGCAGAATCATTTACTTGATGGGACGAGAACATAATTTTGATTGGTCTCCGCTAAGAACTAATTAACAGAAAAACGTGACAAAAGATATAAATACAAGAAAACAATTATCTACTCAACCAAGCAACCAACTAGCACACAACCAACTTACCAACCTACCAACCAACCAGCCCACAACCAAATAAAGTACAAATTAATTTATAATCACTGTCACGAGTGGAGTGAGTGCAATTAAGGGGATTGCTACAGAGCGGGTGTAGAGTAAGAAGGGCTCACGGTAGACAAGTAAGTTAAGCGTGCTGTTGTGAGTAGTGGGAGGGTCTGAATGAGGCGAAAGCGCTGTATTACTATCACTGCAAGTTAGAAGGTCCTACGGAACGGACCTGTGAATAAGAGCCCATCGGGCGGACATAAGGGGAGCAGTCGAGAAGACTAGTGAGAGAGTCTTTCCAGTGATGACTGGTATGTAGAACGTTGATTAATTATTATGATTGATGTATTATATTATATTCGTCTATTACCATGATGTAAATAAGTAGATGTGAGGAATGTGGAAGTCCTTGATATTGGATATAGCAATGTGCGCCACGAGCGATAGATGAAAGTGAGTTCATGGATTTGTAGCGCGAGTGAGTAGTGTGTACTCCGATGGAGGTGTGTTACCGTAAGATGTGTGGTGAGTGAAAGGTGAACTAGTGTGTGTACGCTTCATGGATTGTAAGGAGAGGTGGAGTGAATAGAAATGGTAGGGTATTATACCAATGTAATGTTATTCTTGTAGGTGTCGAGGACGGGCCGCAGAGCCACCTCGATGAGCACAGGGGATAGGCCAGCATAGGGCCGGAGGCCACACATAGGCCAGAAGTGAGGCTGTCAGTGCAGGACAGTAGAGGCACATACAGTCGTGGCAGTCAGGCCACGGACAGGGACGTAGACATGAGCGTGAATGTGATAATGCACTATTGCCATGTTGAGGGGCGAATGTACTATTGAAATGAGAATGTACTATTGAAATGATAATGTCTATTGAAATGATAATGTGTTATTGCCCTGCTGAGGTGCTAGGGGAATGCTAAGGTGTATGACAATAGGAAGGTGATATTGAGAGACTGCGGTGCCAGTAAATTATTAATGTGCTATTAAGACCCTGAGGGGAGAGGCTGAGGCCGAAGTGCCTTTAGGAGTAACTACCGGATTGTGGATCCGAGGGAGAGTGTGTGTGAGAACAAGGCCGTTGTACGGCAGTTGAGTTCAATAATATAATGTATGTAATTGCGCTATTATCTGTATAATTATGTTTAATAAATGTGTGAGTCTGATGGATTGTTCTGTTAAGTGTTAACTTGTTTGTTCGTGATTGTTGTCCTGTCATAACTTATTACATCTCCCAGTCTGGGATTTGTGACAATCACTCAAAGCAAGGTGAAATGTGTCTTAAAGATTATTCTCGAAAGTAAACCGACAAAATAACAGAATAACGTGGAGTTCGCGACTGTAAAGGCCCATAAATTTGAGCCAGACACAGTATCTAACTGATACATTTTGATCAACCAAAACATTTTAACAAAAAGAAAAAAAGTAAAATGTTTATCACTCTCAGAACGACCTCAGTTTTTATCCCTCTAGTCGAACCTTTGGAGGATGGAAGTTAAACGACCTGTGGGTGCTACCTCGGGTTTTAGGTGATGAAATTCTGGCTATTTCCCTGCATAATTAATGTGAAGGCCCCAGTGGCGGAGAGCATTAATAGCTGACTGCATGATGAGTCAATGGGACCAACTTATCAGGTAAAGTAATCCTGTCATGCTGAGAGGCAAACACAAACAGAGCTGGACTTGAATGGAAAACGAATTATGTGATGAGCAACTGATGATGCCCCGTGGGATGGCATCTGTAGGGGCGGGGGGTGGAAAGAGCGGTTTATGTTCCTGGCAATTCATCTTTCTGCCAGTGGTAATACATTATTTATACATACTTTCATTTCATGGAGTTCTGGGACTGTGTTACCACCTGTCCAAATGAACAAGGACATTTTTAGTTTATTTTCTTTCATTTTATTTTTTTTTTCATGCCAGATACCGCAGACCTTTTAACATAAACACACACACATACACACAATCACATATGCACGCACCCACATATGCACTCACACACACACACACGCGCACGCAGACATGCACACAGACAAGGGGGAGGCAGGGGGGGGGGAAAGGAGGGAGAGTAAGAGAGAAATGAGTGAAATGGCAATGCGTTTTGGCGATTGCCTGTAGATCTATTCACCCATCAGCAACCCTACTTAAATCTAACCCTAGCCTCAACTCTAAGACAACGTTTAAACTGAGGGAGACACCAAGACTTCCAGAAGTTCCATCGCCCTCGATGACCACAGCCATCCTGATATATACCTCCGATACTACAACAAGGCCAATACACGAATCGATCAGTTTTACTGTTTCACTACTGTATAACTTATGTCAGAAATGTATGATAATTTTCTCCCACACACACGACTCAATAATACTGCACAATACGTTAGTCATCTGCAACTAATCTTTGTCAAAAAGTGATGAGTCAGTGGGAATTTTCATCTCATTTCTCCGCCCCAAAATTACTGGTAAAGAAACATATTGGCTGAGTTTTCTTCCGTCAATTTTTTTTTTTTTTTTCGCGTGCTGGGTAGGAATGGGTGGGCATGCTACCCTCGTTTCAAAGTTGACCAGAATCCTAAACACGCTTCAACTTACAGGTAAGTCTCGCATATTTGATTCATTCAAGGCCAGAATCTTCTTTCTGTGTTTACTAAAATGTAGGATCTCTTTACTATAGCCAAGGATCTCTTCCCTACAGCCCAGAGTGGCAAAGTTTTCAGGGCAGCTTTCCCTCGACCCAGTAAACAAATGGCCGTCCCAGAGCAAGCAGACCTACAGAATATGTGGACATGAACTAGAAAACAAGTAAAAGAAAAAGGAAATGGAGGCACACACTGGAGACCTGGAGCATGGAATTCCGGAACCTCCATGAGAAACCAACAAACTTCCACAACTATACAGAACATACGAGCAAATGTAGTTTGCTGAGTTGTTATCAAACTTTTCAGCGGAAGTCATGGAAGGTCCTGTGTAAACGGCAATTAGAATCCAATTGCAGCGTTTATCTGGCGGCGCGTGCGCCCGTAACTTTTCAGAGGGACCGGTGATTAAGTCAATTTGTCAATCATAGCCGAGCGTCCGGTGACAGGGGAATAATGGACCAGCATAAAAAGTGTCCGCTTGTCCGGGTCATCGTAACAAATGGTATGACATAACAGCGGGGTCCCAATATAGCTCGACAGGGACGGGGCAGGCGGTCCGTAGGTTGAGGAGAGGGGGAACGACCTAGGAGCAGCAGGGGGTGGAGGGGGGGGGGGGAGGTCAAACCAAAATGGAGTAACAGTAAAAGGGGTTTGTACATAGTGGAACTGGGGAGAGATACGGTGAAGGGAAAATGGCGCCGGTGAACAGCACGCCCAGAAAATACACTGATGAATATTTCTTTTTAAGGTCAGGGTAAGGAGACAGGCAAGTTGAATAAATCAGTGTCAAAGTTCAACAGATTGCATGTGCATAAAACAATGGCGTCCCCAGAAACTGTTGTGTGTGTTGCTTGGAGACAAAACGCCCCCCCCCCCCCCCCGCCCTCGTTCTTTTCCAACAAACAAAATCTCAGAAGAGTTGTGTACGCTTGATCAAATTTGCCCAGACTGAATTTAAAGCATTTCCCTTTTTTTTTTCGTAGTTGTTGTTGTTGTTCATGAAGGACGCTCGCCATTCCTGCCACAAAGGCCGTTTGTAGTAATAAAAAAAAAATATGCCTAAGAACGCTGAAATGTTTCACTTCTTACAACCGCAGTGTTAAAAAAGTGACGCCAGTTTCATTTCGCTTGGGCGCGGTAGAACGGCGTCCAATTAGCGTGTGAAGTGCGGGAGAATGGCACAATTCCTACAGTCTGCGTTTCTTTCAATAAAACTCAGTGGCGCAAATCTTAAAAAAAAAACCCAAAAATGTGCAGGGATAGAAATGAAATAACCCCTCCCCCCGGCACCATTGGGGAAATGGCCGAGCATGAAAGACGTAAATGTGTGCATGTGTGTGTGTGCATGTGTGTGTGTGCATGTGTGTGTGTGGAGAGACAAAGGAAAGCAAGACATGCATGGAGACACGATCTAAAGACAAGGCGGGCAAACTCTTCCCTAACTACAACAGCTTGTGTGACAATAAAACTCGGGTTTTAATACCAGTTTTATAACCGGCGCTCTATTGACGCACATAAATTTTGGCAGCCCAAATTTCAGTTTCCTACAAACTTGACGTCAAGCGAATTTCTAGGCTCGGCGTGACATATGCGACTGATTCAATCAATGGTTGAGAGCGAAACTGCAGGATCTCCCGACAAGTTCCCGGACATCAACATTTGAAACAAATGGCCATTGTTTTTAGGAGTAAACATTGGAGATAAAACGCTCCAAGGGCGGTTGGCCAACAGCTGGTGAAGAACCTGTTTCGTATCACTGACTTGAGAACTAAGAGAAGTTGTATCTAAACTTCAGGCAATTTGTATAAGCCACAGATTAGTGAGTACCTCTAAGTGTTCTCTAATCCACCCAGCACAGCAGAAATGTTTACATCATAGATTTGGGAAGTGGAAATGTCAAGCATTTTATTGTAAAAAGCGGATCAGAAAATTCTGCAAACATAAAATTGCGTGACACTCCCGCAGCCCATCGCCTAGGTAACAGATAAAAACGCTTACGACCCATGTGAGACTTGTTCACAAAGTCTTGACTTTTTCCTTGTCTTTCCAAATGTAACTTTGGTATTTTGAAGTATTCAGCTGAATAGTGTCATTGTCATTGGTGAATTTATTAGAAATCTCAGCGTCACTCACTCTGCCTTTACAAAGACTAGAGTAACATCAGGAGTAGTGGAAAGATATCCTTTATGTCGATCTTATTGTGGTTTCAAACACACTATTGTTATACATGTACTTGCCCCCCCCCCCACTTTTCTTTAAAGCCGATTTACAATGATTAAAAAAAAAAATAAATCTAATATAGACATTATTCTAGAGCCGCTTTCTGTTTCCCCTCAGTTTCACACAGCGACGCTAGGTAACATCAAAGCAAACCCCGAGTTCCATTTTCCTTGTATGTGTTCAATCCTGGACAAAAGGACGCACTTATTGTCACCTTCCCTTTTGCTCTTCGAACCCCCCCCCCCCCCCCTCTCTCTCTCTCTCTTCCCGGAAATAATGCACAAAATAAATTACAAAGATTAAGTGGTTTCACATCTAACCATAAGATAAAGATATATACACACAACGTATCCAGTAATGAGCTTCCTGCTGGGACCTCCAGCTGCGACGCCAAGCTGGCTAAACCCTGTAACACAATTAGTCTGAGTTGTTCACGTCATCCGCAACTAATCTCCTGATGAGATAGATAGATCTACAATCACAATGTCAGCTCAGAGATGTAAGTACAAAGTAAAGTTCGGCGGCGTACATCTGCATCTACATCTTGGGGGGAAAAAAAAGGCTCAGACGGTATCAGTGTCTTTGAATGAGGCTAACGACCTTATGAACCCTAGACCATGTCGATGAGTTAGAGGAAAAATCAAAGTTGGAGTGTTCCCAGCAACTTACCGTTATAAAAATAATTATAATAACAATACTCAATGCATTTTTAATAACATTTATCTAGCGCTTCATCCCGTCAAATGCAAGCTGTAGAAGATGCGCTTTCTTCTTTCAGTTATTCTTCAACTCACATTCAATTCACCAGTACAAAAACCGCACTAAACATGGGCAAAGGTCGGGAACAGCTGTGGTTACATTCGTTAAAACACAAGAAGGCAGGCAGAGCTTTTGGTGAGGTATCGAACAGCGAAAGGATTGAAGGCTTGTGTCAAGGCTTTATATCGCCTCAACTCGAGAGCCTCGTGTTGTAAGTGAAAAGTTAATTTGAATAAAATCAAAACCTTATTTTTTTTTTTTAACATAATCCGTGACAAGAGATCCGATTCTCACTGTAACATAGCCTGGAGACAAAGCATGACTATGAAAAGAATAGCGCATCTCGTCACTTAAAATTTATAGTTTTGATTATCCCAGCTGCCCACACTGCATTATTTTATTACCTAACATTTCCCAAACTTGTGTACATTGTCGCCATGTAAGGTAGTCACTAGCAGGCTCCATCGACAGTAGGACTAATTGTGGTATCTGACTTGCTTCAACACAACAGACCTCCAGCTTGCAAACTCTGACCCTTGAAATATTAATGTGTGCCGTTCCTTTCATGTCACTCACTAGGCTGGTATAGGTTAGAACACCACGACCTACCGGATTCTGTGAGCAATCAATGCACTGTTTATATAATGCACTCAACTTCAACTGCAGACATTCCCCGCCGTATTACATCTATGTGTGACTCATGCATTCCAAGATCTTAATCACAGATCTCGTTCAAACACAGACCAGGTGTACTCACTACTGACCTAGTTAAGCCTCAGTATAATCCAACTCCACACTTTTCCAATGTGTTTCTATGAGTCTCCAACTGATTTGTTTATAGACACCTTTGGGTATCTAAATCGGCCACAAAGCATTCTAATTCGTAGATATTGGCGCTCACTTGAAGCATAGAATGTCTTATAATACACTGGTCAATTGAACAGGAAGGTTCATGAACACCTCAATGTACTAAATCATTAAACGCAATGAAGAAAATGCGCACGAGCACATGTGTCACGCTCCACTGGGCTCAGTAGTTGAGTTCATTCGCACATCATGCAGTCGCGTGTTTATAAAATACGTCCTGCATGTCAATTGTCATAGCTCTAACTGTTGAAACTTTTCGACCATTAGACAGAAAGCCCCCGCATCTACGAGTTTACTTAGACATAGATAAATCACTTGTAGATCAATCTCCAAATGACGTAGATCATATCGCTTGTCCGGCCACTACTCAGAATTAAACCTGTGTTTACTCAAGAGATCCACGCACTGTCAACAGTCACCAGACAAACATTTTGCCTTGCCCCAGGTCGTCAGGGCTCTACCTTACAGGATATCTCTCCGACTGTTAAGTACACAACGGTTTGTTGACAGTCGACCACCAACTCTTTGGTTCGAACCTTCTACCTAACAGTTGGCAGTGAAGTGAGATAGCAGTTCTGTGATCCCAGCACTTCTCAGTCTGTTTGGATGTGTTTGTATGTGTTTGTATGTTTGCTTTCTGCCGTCACTTACTGGTTTTTGACCCCATTAGTCACTTTCTCTGACTGGGATGTATAGGAAAACGGCAGCCATGAAGATTTGCCTGATGTTCCCACTTTAATCTAGAATTCTACGTGATCGATCCAAACTTAACAACATGAAAAAGAGGCCCATATATACAAATTTGAAACGCAATTAATGATAAATCTACATCTTTAACTGCAAAGTTGCAGTGCATCCTTTAGAACTTTCACTATACATGTAGCAATTTGCTCCTTTCTACCTCTACTTAACGCACACTGAATGAGAGAAACGTCTCCATCAAACTCAACTGGCCAGTCCCGGCCCCGAGCGAGAACACAACGCTTTAATTAACAATCACAGACTGCTTTTCTTCTCATTAAACTACAGGAGAATTCAAGACAAAAAGTAAGGAAAAATAACACACGCAAGAGAAGATCAAACAATCACCAGCGACATCTGAACAAAAGCAACAATAACGACACATTTCTGACATAGCCCCAGGTACCTCGACACAGCCCCCTTTGTTCTTCGCCAAAGGCCCAAACTCTCACCAGAGCGATGTTCCAAATTTAGACAAAGCAAAATATTTTACATGCCAAGTTGTCTGCACAGTTTTGGTCATTCCAGATATATTTTTTTTATCTGGCCACATCTGTACTTGTTTTGAGATGGCCAGTGTAACAGTGTGTATGCGCCTGAGTTTGTCCATGTGTGCATGTATTTTGTGTTACTTCACACGTATGGAAAAATGTTCGCAGTTTCAGTACAGCTGTGAGAGGAAAGGAATGCACGCTAGCTTTGACCAGGCAGTGAGCCCAAGTTGAACGGCGGCGTCTTTTCATGGATATCTGTTGACGTGTTTTGAATTCGTTGATTTTCTGAAGATGTTGCTGTGGTCGTTAAAATGTTGCTGTGGACATAGTTACGTGGTAGTCATAAACCCACTCGGATATCTTCCTCGTCCACACCCTAGCTCTTTAGTTAACAGTCCTTTCCTCATATTGCCCATTCATCTTCCCCAGAAATTTCTTCCATCATCTAATCATTCATTATTCATTGCGTGGTCACACTGACAAATTGTATCTGAAATTGTATCCCTGACACGCACTATTGACTGACTCTTTCATTGAACTTGTTCATTCAAAAACAACTCGTAATGTTTTTAATTCATTCATCCAGTCAGTGTTTTAATTCTCACGCTTCCATTGGTCATCCACTCAAGTGTATTCTTGCGCGCTTTGAACCAATCATCTATTCTATGCGGCACTCATCCATCATGCAGCGTAGCCTGTCATACTAATGTCTCTCCAAACCCAGTTATGAATGGACGGAGTATCACCCTCGCCCCATAATTCACGCTGACAAGATCAGGAGGAAAGCGTGCCACGTAATCTGTCACCTTGTCATGCTATAAAATCCATCATCCTAACGAATCTGTGAGCGCAAGGATATGAGCTTCATTATATTATTTGGCCTGGACGAGGAAATATAAACCTTCCGACTGCTGGACTGTAGGAATTTCAGGACCGAACTTGATGATGCATACAGTACAGAGTCAAGACTCTGTTATTCTGCGCTGCCTCAATCCAAGATAATGAACAATTTTATCTCTCTTAATTTTATGTACATCGCAGGATGTGCAAACGCTATTACTTTAAGTAAAACACTGACAGAAAAAACAATGGTGACCTGTTGAAACTCAAGCTTTTTTTTTTGTTTGTTTGTTTTGTTTGGACAGAGAGGAATCTCAGGGTCTGCTAAAGACGCACCGTTTCGCAATAGACAGCTCGCATGGCCTGAGGCACCTTCCTACCGCCCACTATACTTCTACAAGATCGTCCCCACAGAGTCAAAACCTCAAAGTCATTCTGTGTCTTTACAATTCATTTCCCTATCCCAACTAGAAATCCTGGCCGAGATTGCTCGAGATGAAATCTTTTGGTTTCTCGGGAGTTTCAACCTAAGGCAGTTGGCCCCCAAAGGAAATCATGCCCGTTATAGAAATGATAATTTATACCCTCCCGTCCCCCGGTGACTGACAAGACTTACACACCTGTATCCAACAGTCAACACATTTAATCCTCCTACTTCGTCTGGGCCTTCACAGGTGACGGAAACTTTGTCATGAGTCATATCTCACCTTTCTGACAAGATGATTACCTCCGGCAGTGGACAAACCTCCACTAACTTCTGGTTCTGTGTAAACTTACAGGCAAACATACCTCAATGACAGCGTAGGTTTTCCACACCTTCATATTCAAAATTATTTTTTGTTACTTTGAACACGAGTAGACTACGCACACCAGTAGAAGCACACCTTTTTTTTTAACAATGGCATGGAAATTACATGTATGAATAAAACGGAGATCTCGCATGACGGGCAGGCGCCCAATCGCCTGAACGCTGCACAGCCGGAGGACGGCACATCTGGGTCTGAAACCATTTTACTGGTCTATCGTGAAAGCGCATGCTACTTTTTCTTCTTAATAATAATAATAATAATAATATATACATTTATATAGCGCCAGGACTAAAACATTAAAAGCTCTAGGCGCTGTACACAGTAAAAAATCATAAAAGCACATTCAAATAAACTTACACCCACACAGACAAACTAGTTTTATACATCCATAGCAAGCTATAAAATTAAGTTTTTAAAAAGAAATGTTTTCAACCGGTTTTTAAATATGTTTAGAGAGGCAGAATTTCGAACCTCTTGTGGTAAAGAATTCCACACACAGGGACCAAAACAACTAAAAGCTCTATCTCCATAATTTGATGTTTTACACCTGGGAACAACCAGTTTGTTTTCTGTAGTAGATCTTAAAAATCTATCAGACTCATGTTTTTTCAAAAGTTCCGAAAGATAGGAGGGAGCTGAACCTTCAAGACATTTGTAAACCAAAACTGCAGCTTTAAATTTTATTCTGTTTTCAACAGTAAGCCAGTGAAGTTGGTCAATAAGGCTTGAGGCAGATTCTCTTTTTGATTTTCTAAAAATCAGTCTAGCTGCATTATTCTGAATTATCTGAAGGCGTTTTATTTTGTTGCTCGGAATTCCAAAGAGCAGAGAGTTACAATAATCAAGCTTTGAAAACATAAGTGAAGTGATAAGTATTCGAGTTGCCTCTTGGGATATGAATGGACGAATAGAGCTGATGTTTTTTAATTGAAACATTAATGATCGACATAATGAACTTATTTGATTTTCCATGCTGAGATCTTAAGTCCTTGATTAAGTCCTTGATTACTTTTTATTTTATGCAAACGAATCTTTTTTCGGATTGGCCCCATCTCTCAAACTACAAAACACTAAACGCGATCATTCAATTAACAAACAAAAACCTTTCAGTCAATCAACTTTCCATTTCTTTGATTATCTACCGCTCCAGTGTCAAAATTTTAATAGGTTAATGTGTCACTGGTTAACCCTATTTCATTCAATCTGCCCTATCCTTTGGCACGTCCGTTATTCAACATCAGATATCCTCTTTTCTATCACCACGTCTAATCTACATAAGAGTGTTCGAGCAGGCAGTTATCAGAGTTATCATGAAAAGCTTGCCAATAGACAATGTTAATGACTCAAGTACCTTGGCGAGATACTGCAAGTTAATGTTGATGCTCGATGGCTGACAGAACCTTATATTTGACATTTCAGAATAAAACACATTATACAGTTTTCTCTCTGTGCTTTTAACCTACACACACACACACGTTTACGCATACATATTTAAGATACATAGTCATGAGCAAGACAAAATCACTCAAATACAAAATACAAAAAAAAAAATTTAAACTAATTATTATTTCGGTTAACTGCAAGTCTAACAAAAACACCGACGGATTGCTCAGTTTCTGACACTTAAGTTATTTGTTGACTCCAAAAATGTCACTATTTCACCTCCCCCCCCCCCCCCCCCGATTTCTGATAATTTCCAAACTTTATCTTATCTTCATTGACAATGTAAGGATGTCGTGCGCGTCACTGGATTGACAGGTATTTTGTGGTTCAAGATCAAACATACATTGAACAAAAATAAAATACAACAGCGACAGCAAATTATATTTGGATCTACGCACAGTGACGTAACTGCTGATTACGCGTGAAAATTAACCATTTACAGATCACGCTAATCACTCATCGGCAGCCTGATCTTATCAGTTTATGACAGAAACTCAGCATCTAAGTACAGAACGGTAGATCAAAAGGTTTCCATCTGGTCATCAAACTGTTCGATCGGTGAACTTTTAAAAATATCTTTCTTGCTTTTTGAATTTTTTTCCAAACTTATATTAGCGAGGGATCATAAAAGTGTTAGTTTTATATTTTATTTTAAATAGAAAAAAGATAGAGCAAAATAAGTTACAAACACACACAAAAGCCCCGATACTGTAGTTGAGATATGAACACATTTCAATTTTCAAAACTTTCCAGCCACTGCGCCCAATTCCGGGGAGACGACGGCGCTTCTTAACTACAGCACGCAAGCCGGTACATACACCGATCTTTTGTGTATAGGTTTGTATTGCCGACACTCAGCCAGGCACGGGTAGAGTACCCGCCAGTACCCACCGTCCTTCAAACTTTGTGACAATTTTCACGAAGATTATGATAATACAATCCAGTAGTAAGGTGAACATCCGGTTTATTACAACCATTTCCGCTTCCTATTATTATCATTATTATATAACAAGCTCCCCCATTCGCCTTTCCCCATCCCTATCGCCCCTCCAGAAGTTGAATATTTGAACGCACCAACCGGTAAACTTTTCATTTCCGCTCCACTTAAACAATTACAAAGTCTCAGCCCCCTTTCTCTCGGCCAGGCCACGGGACTTCATTTAAGCGGGAATTCAGAGATTTAAGCCCTGCAGCCTTCATTCATAGATTATCTTTTGAATGTAAAAACCCAGAAAAGCTCTGAGGACGCAGCAGGGCTTATCTACAAGGTTGAAATATGGGGGTAAATATGATTTCCATTTTGAAGTTATTTCATTACTACGGATTTTTTTTCTCTATTTGGTTATTTATTTCTGACATGGCCATTGCAAATCACAATTATCATTATTATTATTATTATTATTATTACTGTAGATCTAATATTATTTGACAGACCTCTCAGCCTTCGCCCACAAGAAGATCGTTTTTCTTTCTTTTTCTTTCTTAAATCGTTAAAAATGGTACATGCCATTTTTTATATGGTTTGTTGTTTTGGCCAATCAAGAGACGACGTTGGAGACTTCGACAATAAATTAATGTCCTAGTCTGGACGATCTACTTTTTTCAAATTCTCAAGAGAATTTACAGACGCCAAATCCTCCAGTTTCAAACAGGTAGAGATTTCAAGTGATTTTGTTTCCTTTCATGTCACAATGTTAGACAAAGAATAACATATTTAGAGAGTTTGAACAGATGGGCGACAGGGAAAAACCAGGACAGTATGAGCTTTTTGAGAGCATCCGAGCGGAGGAATGAGTGGCGAACCATGATCGTCGATATCTGTTCCAGATCCGGCACTTGAAGAAGAAGAAGAAGAATGTCACAAAACTTGCGCTTCTCGTACTTTTCAAGAGCATTTTAAAAATTTATTTCTTCACGTCACGAGATCTACTGTGATAACCAGTGACCAATGAAACATGTCCCTGGTAAACACCATCTACCTTGATCAGGTGGCAAATTTATTTCAAAGTTTTTCTGTCATCTCCAGGCAACAGATACCTGTATGTTTATAATAATCATAGTATACATAACATTTTATCACGGGACTCGGTGGTCTAGAGGCAAGGTGCTCGCTTCTCATGCCGAAGGTAGAGGGTTCGAATCCCGGTCGGTGCAGGCATGTTGGAATTTTGGGAGTTTTCTCATAGTTTCCTGTCCCTGATCCTATGATAGGTAGGATCGAGCACCTAGTCTTCTGGGATAAGGACTAAAAATTCGGAGCGCCCGTGTGCAGGTTGCCCACGTTAAAGATACCTTGGCAGTTGGAAATCGTGAAGAGCAGGCCCTACAAGGCCGCTTGCCCCGGGCAAACGTTTTGAAAAACGAATCTCTACCACAACAAGAAAAATAACAAGAAAAAGTGAGGTGTAAATGCCAAGCTCAGCGAAACCTCCTAAAATAAAGAGCTGAACACAAATGGTGTTCCGGCTTACCATGTCTCTAGCCACTCCAACGTTTAAGTCCCTCATCTTTCCTCTCTATCCTAACTGCCGCCGCCCCCCCCCCCCCAAACCAAACCTGTACCAGCTGCGTCCGTGTGACCCCAGCAGAGCCTCCAGACTTACTATATACCCAGCTGTGGACCATTCTGTCACCCGGACCTTGAAATTCAAAACCTGTTCAAATTGACTGACATACTTACTTTGTTCTCGTCTTACCCGAGTTTGTCACCTTACCCTACTGACATCTGACCAAAGTTTGACATAAGCACTCGAGTTTTTACAGGACATTTGATACTTCTTTATTTACTCTGCGTCACTTGGACTTCCTGTCTGGACTTACGGCCTTCCGAAGCGGTAATTTCTGGATCGTGGTGCTGACCGTCGGTTTCACCAAGGAAGTACACATCTCCAAAACGTCAAGGAAATATGAACTTAATGTCATGACAAGGACGAACAACAAACACGCGCGTGCGTTCTCAACTCACACCGGTGATGAAATCTGCCGTTTTTGACACAAACCCTGAAGACACCGCTAAAATGGAACAGCTTTCATAATCACCCCATTGATAATAATCTATGAACATATTAAATTTTAAGATAAGAGTATAGATTCAATACCCTGACAGCATGATTCAAGATCTCAGTGCAACGAGCAAAGAAAGAAAAAAAGGGGGGGGGGGTGCGGCGGGGGGGGGGGCAGGGTGGTTTCATCAGCTGTTGGCCTGGTTCCATTGCCTTCTTTCTTTCAAATGGGGCAGGTAGTAGCCGCAGGTCAGTTTCGCCACGATCGCGTTGACGAGAGAATACAGTTAACTAACACGCGAGCTCTGGCTGAAGGAAAAGTTGAACTATCTCTCCCAGTCCCACAACTCATCTCTCCCTGGTCGGGAACAACGGGTCGACCACAGCCGGCTACAAGTCAGTTTGGGCCCCCGAGAGGACCTGTCAGCTAGGACCCACCTTCAGGGGACATAATACGATTCCCAGACAGGGGTTCTGGCACCAGGGGCGGATCCTAGACTTGTCCAAAAGAGGTAAGAGGAGGTCAACATAATTACTCCCCCATCCTTCCTCCTCATCCCACACATATCCATCCCATCTCTGTTTGTCACTCATATCTTTCTTCTCCCATATTCTCTCACTCTCCCCTTCTGCCTTTCTCACACTCAATCCCTCTCTTTCTCTCCACAGCCAGAGTCCCCCCCCCCCCAAACCGGCCCCTATAAGCGCCACTGCCTGGCACAAAGACCATCGTAAAGGAGCACTGTGTCCGGATAAAGAAGACATCTGATAACAGAAACAAGAGTTAATAGGCTTACAAATCCGATAACCATCCCATGTCTCTCTCTCCGTATGCCCCCTCCCCCTTCCCTCTCCCCTGGACACATACTTCCCAAGGTTCCAACGTTCAGTACTTCCGTGTGCTAGTATCTCTCAACTGACAACTGGCCTAGTGTCAAAAGTTCACGGCAACTTCACATGAATTTTAAGTTATGGAACTTGAAGAGAACACAAGAAATCTGGACCTTTGTCTTGAATAAAGTTGAAATGTGGCAAAATAATAATAATAATAATAAATAAAATAAATAAATAAATAAGTGTAAAGAGTTGTATGTTGCAAAGCCTTGCGCTGGAAACAATACAGAAATGTTACAATGAATCATCAAAGAATACTTGGACTTGGAGATTGACAAGGCAAGATGTAATGGTGGCATAGAAGTCCACTTTACTGTGATCGTCATTTCAGATCAGACCCTAACATTTTGATTACATCGAAGTTTGGCAACCAGAAGAGTCTATTTGTCTGGGGTTTGCAAATATCTAACTGAATCCTTAAATTTAATGTGTCTTTGGTGCTGGCAAATAAACCAAAGTCCACAGGTATATTAGATTTGCATATTTCATTCTTTCTACTATTTTGTATCTTGACATCGACCAAGAACCCTCTATATATGCTGGAAAAGCTTTGCTAAATGAACATGTGCACTTCTGGCTGTTAATCCCAGATATAATAAACTTGACAGATTTACCCATTGAACTTACTTAACTTACCCGGTTTGGCTTCTTATCAGTTAGTGACGCTTGACAAGTTAAGCGTACTTCCTGACCCGATATGGAAGGTAACTTATCAATAGCGATGTTGTGCAGTGTGTTGGTTCAACAACCCTCCCCCTCCCTCTCCCCCCATCCCCACCCCTAACTTGTGTTTGCTACAGAAAATTCCTAAGCCCTACTAATCTAATACCCCCCCCCCCCCATCCGACATCAGAGATTTAGCAAAAAAGGTAGATTTAGGTTTGTCAAATCATGAGATTAATCGTGCAATCTGGTACATGTAGTACATGTACACAGAAACTGTTACACAGGTCTGTCCCACCGCATTGTCTGTGTCTTACTAAGTATTTGTAGGTCTACTGAATTGATAGTTTACAAGTGTCTGTCTCGGATTCTAACTTTTTGTCTGAATTTTTTTTAAAAAGTGAAGTTGCTCGTCTGTCCGTGTGTCTGTCTTGTTCTGTCTGACATGAACAGAAATTACACGTCGACACGCTCATAAGGCAATTGCCGCGGTCATTTTTTCGGTGTTTTGAGATGAAATTCTCACCTTAATCAGACAGTCACGTTGCACCGTTCAACAGTTACATTGTTTTGTTTCGTGGACTTTTGAATTTTTAACTCTTTGTATGCCATGAATTTTTCCATTTTTGCCGATACAGGAAGAAAGTAGTTGGGGAGATGAATGAAAACTGACTACGGCAACATTTGTGAATAAACAGTGGATTTTCTCTCTTCCCAAAACAAAATAGCCAAGCGCTCTTGTGCACCGATACATCGATGGTTGGCACAAACTTGACCAGCGGAGGAACCGATACATCGGGGTTTGGCACACAAAGCGTTAAACGAAAACCCACATCCACCTAAACCACCATTTAGCCTGTTGTTAGGGGCACGTAGGTCTAATTACAAAGCCAAACAGAGAAAATAGAGTTGTGTTCACTGTTCAGCTACAGCTTTCTTCTAGGTAAAATACCACGTACGCTCCCCTAACAACAACTACAACCGTATTCGAAGTGATTTTCAAACAACACCAAAAACATGACTTGGGCAATTATCTAATGAGCGTGACCATGTGTGTTTTCGAGTAGCGCAGTTTGTCATGACTGTGTCAGTGTCAGCCCGTCCTACCACCCTTCTCTCCTTCTCCTTTTCTTCCCCTTCTCTCTCTGCCCCCCCCCCCCCACATCTTTTGCCGGAACTGAGACCAATGCCCCATGCTCAGGACTTTTCGGCGAGCGCCAGAGTCATAGTACATGTAACCTTCCCAGGGTGCCCTAGTCCACAACATCCCCTCCCCTCCACTTTTTTTTTATAAATGAAAAAGTACATTATTTGCCTCTGTACAGCTGTCCACAGCATCCGCTCCTCGCTGCTATCATTATTGAGGCAGAGACTTTTTCGTTCGTCATTTTCTATAAAACTAGCGGAGCGGATGCTGTGGACAAAAGCAGTAGAGGATGTAATATTAATAAAACTAACTAGATTCACTGCTGCATCAAGTTTGGATGAGGCCACAAGCTCGGCTGAACTCTGCATTATAGGCAGTGCACCCCGTCCTTCAAACATTTCAGGATTTCACTGGAGTAAAGTGAGGCTACCCTGTGACCGGGCACCCTACTGTCCACAGTTATCATGGAAACACAGAGAGGGGGGAGCTAGACAGGCAGACAGGGAGATAGAGAGAGAGAGAGAGAGGAAACTGCTGGTAGAAGGAGATTATGAGAGAGAGAGAGAGAGAGAGGAAACTGCTGGTAGAAGGAGATTACGAGAGAGAGAGAGAGAGAGAGAGAGAGAGAGAGAGAGAGAGAGAGAGAGAGAGAGAGAGAGAGAGAGAGAGAGAGAGAGAGAGAGAGAGAGAGAGGAAACTGCTGGTAGAAGGAGATTACGAAAGAATACTTCAGTAGAAGATAACTCCCATCAAACAAGTGTTATCGGTCCCTACAGTCTATGAAGGCTAGGCCATGCCTACTGCCCATGATATAGACACAACATGATGTCAAAGTTTCTGTGATGACCAGGAAGTAAAACTGACTAGGAAGTGATGTTGCAGTACAAAAATAATCTCTGTATGAAATTCCCATAGGCATGATAAACCAGTTTTTATATACATATATATTTTTTTAACGCGCTTGGCTGGGCTTCCAGTCCACTTTCCGGTAGCACCCACATTTCCTGCTAACAAAGAACATAATTTTACAGTACTCTACCCAGCTCGACTTCCGTTATTTACCCGCCATATCGGCGATCCAAAAAGGTCTGCGTTAATGAACCATGTAAACATCAATGGCACGTTATGTCCGCCGCCTCTCACCATTGCGCACCCTTTCACATGCGCCTCAAAGCACCGTTTAATGTGTCCATACACCGGACGCGACCGGCTGATGAACGCCCGCTATTCTTTTGTGGCGTGAAACGGAAAAGGTAACCAGGGCTGGACACAATGAAAACCAAACCTTTGCAATGTTATAACGCAATGTTTGCGGAACAATTAACAATAATAACTTTCCATCGACGGCTCTGTAGTGTTCAGCCATGCATTTTCCCCTACCACTACCACTCAACTGTGGCTGCGTCCTGGATTGGTTATTCAAGCCATTTACATGAAGCTGAAATTGTTGGGGGTTTTTTTCGCAGGACGTCCTAGAATCTGCGATGTTCAGTTTGATACTTTCCTTACCTCAAAGATTTACTATAAAAAAAAACACCTACTGAGGTCAATGCTGCACGTATTTCTACATTTCTTCAGGCACCAGCTCGAGAGCCACACAGTTAACTTTCGTAACTCCACATATAAAAAAAAAAGAAGAAAAAGACATTTGGCATGGTCGTAGCCTTGGCAGTCCTTACGTCTTATAAGTTGGGAGTTAAACTCTGAAAACTGAAGGTAAATAATGTTTTCCTTCAATGTCGTCACTACGAAGTTTGAGAGAAAAAAAAGTTACTCAGTTTGGTTGTTTTTTGGGGGTTTTCTTTTTTTTTTTTTGCTTCTCCTGAAAAATTAAAAAAATCGAGTTACTACAGTTTGCCATGCCGCCCTCGAGAATTTCCATAATAATTCTGTAGAATAATATTACAATAAAACGCTATGTTTTTGTTCACAATTTACCCATCGATATACCAGAAAAGTATTTCAACAACAAAAAAAAACGAAGAAAAGAAATAATTAGACTACGACCTTCGTTTCATAGATGTTGCGCTGTTGCTCTTTCTTTTTTTTTTACTCAAATGATTGTGGTGCATTGCATGGCGGTCTACATTTCAGTTTTGATGACCCAATTGAAGCATGCCGTTAGACATAATCATGGTCAGCTTCTGAAGTTCTTATGTTTTATGGGTTTTTTTTTTCCCACTTGGACCCTGTTGAGTATGTGGATAAAACAGATAATACCTTGTTGTCGCGATGTGGGTTACATGGGGATATTTCGACTGACACTCTTTCGAGGTCCGCTCCCACAATCGACGAACACACAAAAATAAATACTTGCACTCTAGAAACTAAATAAATCAATTGCTTTCAATTTTAGCAGAACTGTAGAGCAGTTTAATTACAGGAATTAATGTAACAAATATAATTATAAATATATATATCAATTCAAAGGCAACTGAATCTAACTAATGGAACTACAGCTTTTATAAAGACTAACGAATTCAATCTAACTACTTGCAGGTCATATGAGTTATATGGCAAATAGAATCCGCGCACGTGGCGACGGATATAACAGTTTAAATTCTATTAATTCAATGAGACATGTTATGATGTGGACATTTCCTCTAGACACGCCATGGAGAATGCTTGTACAACCATGCGTTGTCTGGCGGTAGCTCTGAAACTGTCTTCAAAAGTAAGTAGAACGGTTCACTTTCATCATTACAAATTAGTATAGACTCTCACCATGCGGCCCTCACTGGGAGTGAGAGCGCTGGATGTAAACGCTGTGGGTTTATATCAAACCAAGTAGCTTAGGCTCTGGAGCTTTAAATCAGGCCCCTCACAATGGACTGCTCAACTGCGTCTCCATGTCCCTCATCTGGCTGAGGACTATCGCCGTCCACCTCGTAAATGGATTTTCTACATGTGGCCCAGAACTAAGTTCTGTATGGCCTTAAATACTGGACTGCATCTGCAGCTTACCGTCTAATTCCTGGATTGTGATTGGTGCAACCACTTCTAGCTCAGCTGCCGAACTGAGTTATTTTAAGTAACAGCCCTACGCAACGACCTTGGGTCGACATCAAAGGTCGAATTACTTCAATACAATATAATATAAATTTTATAGCAATAAATTCTTAACATGTTCAAAACCCCGAGCTTTTACTCTGGATCACGGTTTTTCTGTACGTCAACAGACGTCTCAATAACATTTAATTCCTACTCACCCCTTCCCTCTTTACTACCCCTAGTTCAAAACACGAGATACAACAAGTGCTCAGTCATGCACACCTACGCTGTCCCTCTATCCTTCCCCACCTTCTGTCTATCTATCAGGGAAAAAACTGTTCAAAACACATTGTTCACGAGACCAGCTCAAGGCCAAGTTATGCTGGCTCGTACAATAATTACGTTTCTAAAAATTACTTACTGCTCTCGCAAAAATTTACTCTTATGACTTAAATCTGGTCTTGACACTTGTGATCTCCTTCATACACACACACACGCACAAGGTGGTCTAGAGGCAAGGTGCTCGCCTCTCGTGCCAAGGGTCCCGGGTTCAAAACCCGGCCGGTGCAGGCATGTTTGGGATTTTTCTCATATTTCCGTGTCCCTGGTCCTATTGGGGGGGGGGGGGTAGGATCGAGTACCTAGTCTTCTCGGATAGGGACGAAAAAACTCGGAGGGCCCGTGTGCACGTTGCTCACGTTAAAGATACCTTGGCGGTTGGAAATCGTAAAGAGCAGGCCGCTCCCCGGGCAAAATTAAATAAAATTCACCCATTCCCTCCCCCTCCCTCCCTCATCTCTTCCCACCCCCCCCCCCCAAAAGAAACCGCACTGCGGCGACGACGCGCCTGCTCCAGTTGTAACTGGGCTGCAATGGCACATAGGCAAATTTCCCAAATGGGATTAAAGAGTTATACAAATACAAATACAAAATACAAAAGTACACACATACGCTCTCTCCTTCTCTCCCTCACACAGACAGTGTCCACCTCTCTCCCCTCACATTCACAATTTCTCTCTCTCTGCCTCTTTCACACACACACACACACACTAAACCACTCTCTCCTCTCACACACACACCTCCTCCCTCTCTCTCTTCTCTCTCTCCCTCTCTTTCTCTCTGTTTCTCACCAATGAAAATAACAAGCGTCGGTGTATTATAATAATAACACAAGATCAGCTGTGCAGTGTAGTAGTAAGCTCAGTGAGTACACAGTGACAGCTGTACAGGCCAGCATACAGTGTGGGAAATTCAGCCATGTGGAAAAAATAATATGACCTGTCAGCAGAAAACTGAACTCACATAAATATTCATGTAGTAACAAAAACAAGACACACACACAAACATACAATACACACACACACACACACACACACACACATACGTGCACACCCACACACACACATATATACACACACACAAAGAGTAAACCAGCTGTTACCTTTCTTACAGATTTCTGGGTATTTAGACCAAACCATTCACACTTGCCACAAAATATCCACTTCTATTATAACCCGAGACCCAGAATACCGAGACGAACTATTCCTTCTTTCACTATAGTTTATGTCCACAGCCACAGCGCTTGTTTGAATACGGTGAGTACAACTCTTTTTCGTTCAATTATGAAGGGATGTGGTACTAATTGTTGCATTGTTGACATGGGTGATACGCGCGCAAGTCGACGGACGGAATATGTCGAATTGATTCCTCTCGGTATCCTGTGTCTCGATTATAACTAAGCTCTGGAATATCCCCACTCCCTCCCTCTCTCCTACCCCCTCCCCACTCCCGACCCTTTATTGGGTAAGTTGATTATCGCAAATGCATGCATGAATACCCACATACTCAGACACGCCTCATCATCAATCATTCACTCACTCGCTCACACACCTACACATCTATATGCACACGAGCGGCCCACGAGAACGTAATTGCTAACATGCAGACAAAAAGGAAATAACAACAAGGCTGAATCTGTAGAGAATTACAAAGAAATACAGAAATCAACAAGCGCGTGCTTGAGTCCGTGTGGACTGGTTTCAATTGTTGTATTTCACCACTACTAACATGGCTGTATTTCAAATGTTATATTTCACCACAACTGGCAGGGCTATGTTTTAAATGTTATATCTCACCACAACTGACAAGGCTATGTTTCAAATGTTATATTTCACCACTACTGACATGGCTATGTTTCAAATGTTATATTTCACCACCACCGACAAGGCTATGTTTCAAATGTTATATTTCACCACCACTGACAAGGCTATGCTTCAAATGTTATATTCCACCACAACTGGCAGGGTTATGCTTCAAATGTTATATTTCACCACTACTGACATGGCTATGTTTCAAATGTTATATTTCAGCCCTACTGACATGGCTATGTTTCAAATGTTATATTTCACCACTACTGACATGGCTATGTTTCAAATGTTAGATTTCACCACTACTGACAAGGCTATGCTTCAAATGTTATATTTCACCACAACTGGCAGGGTTATGCTTCAAATGTTATATTTCACCACTACTGCCATGGTTATGTTTCAAATGTTATATTTCACCACAACTGGCAGGGCTATGTTTCAAATGTTATATTTCACCACCACTGACAAGGCTATGTTTCAAATGTTATATTTCACCACCACTGACAAGGTTATGTTTCAAATGTTATATTTCACCACTACCGACATGGCTATGCTTCAAATGTTATATTTCAACACTACTGAGAAGGCTATGTTTCAAATGTTATATTTCACCACAACTGACAGGGCTATGTTCAAATGTTATATTTCAACACTACTGACATGGCTATGTTTCAAATGTAAAATTTCACCACAACTGACAGGGCCATGTTCAAATGTTATGTTTCACCACTACTGACATGGCTATGTTTCAGATGGCATATTTCACCATTACTGACAATCTGGCAGTTTCTTCAACTACAAACCTACATCGTTAAGGAAAACGTCAAAAAGATTAATAGGTAAATAAATGAATAAATATTTATAAATATCAATAAACCAATCAAACGGGTAACCTAACACATCAATAGAACGATCGTATTTCCAAGGCATAGGAAATGATATAATCAATAGCAGATACACGTCAAATTTGAAGGGAAATGGACGGCCCGTTTAAACAAAAATCAGTTCTTGTCTCTCCACTAATATTCTGTCAGCGAGAGTTGCGAGCGAGGTTTCAGCACGACGGAGACGTTCTGATGTGTTTCACTAGGAGAAAACTACCAGGAGAACCAGCAATCGGGGACAGCTGGCCTGATGTCAACACAGTGACCTAGCTATCTCCTGATCTACCCCCTACAGCCAGAAACATGGGCCTAGTCTGAAGGGAAATTATTCCAAACCAATCTATCCACAGCTGCCAGAGCAGAAACAAGGTAAACATTTCTCAGAGGATTATTTAATGTCGTTGGTGGTGGGTGGGTCCCCCAAGCTGGGCTCCCTCCGCCGCCTCGCCCCCTCCCCCTCAACACACCAGCCCCAAAAATAATGTGAAATATGACGCCAATAACACAACGAAAGTGACAAATGACGAAACCTGCTGAACCTCACCCAATCTCCCTCCCCCTCCCCCCTCCCCCCCGCAATACTCACATAATTTTATCATTTTCATTCATTTTACGATTATCTTTCCCTCTCTCTCTTTTGCCTTTCTCCTACCCCCCCCCCCTTCTCTCTCACGTCTATCTCCCTCTGTCTGTCTGTCTATCTGAATCTCTCTCTCTCTCTGTGTCGTTGCTTCAGTCTAAAAATAACCACACAATCTCTCCTCCCCCCTCCCCCCAAATAAATACACACACACTCCCCACACAAACACAAACACACACTCCCCACACAAACACAAACACACACTCCCCACACAAACACAAACACACACTCCCCACACAAACACAAACACACACTCCCCACACAAACAAACACAAACACACACTCCCCACACAAACACAAACACACACTCCCCACACAAACACAAACACACACTCCCCACACAAACACAAACACACACACGCAATGAGGGCCATGTCAAAATGGCCTCATATCGCATCATGCAGCACCATTTTTCACCTAACGCAGCACTTTTGTCTCTGGATGTGTCTTAAAAACCAGACAAGATGGACAGACACTGAGGTTCCTGGATTAGCACATAAAACCCGTCTTTGCCACAGATAATTATGACCTCAACGCTTGTCTCGGACGCTGGATTATCCCTTGCGTCGGCCCTGAACCAATCTGTACTCGATATACCCGAGCTGGTTCTTGTTTTTATGTAGTAATCACAATGAAATTCCACTGACAATGCTATAATGTGAGATCGATTACTTTCTACCTAATTAACCCAATGGGCCAATGCAAGCGGAAAATAAAAACACAGAAAACCTGCATACCCCAAACAAAACAACGTTTTTCTCTCGCCTCAAGCTGATTTTGCTGACTTGCAGACTTCCCTGCCATCAATTCCCTTTTGCTGCCACTGCAGTATAGCTAGGTTTATTTCATTCTCTTTCTCGCCTCCCAATGGAAACGCTACAAACTGCACACACTACGAAGTTTTCATTGTTAATTCAGAAGCTTTGCGGTGTCAATTTGAGTCTGATGCCCGGACAAATTCACCTCTCCGCTTCACACAATCTCAGACTTCCAGCTGTCGCCAGCACGGGCTACAAAGAACAGTTTATGAAACAATTATCTCCCGGTTACCCATTGATGGGGCCCAAATCGATTTTTTAACGTTAAATAGAAAACGCTGAATTTTTATGAAAATAATAAAGGGACAATAACTTTCATCCAGCCTTTTTTCTTTATCTGAATGTTTTTATACATTCTTTTTTTTCTGATAATCTCTGATCATGTGATGGCGGCTTGTTTAGGTTTGTTGTTTTTTTTTTGTTGACGGGCGCATGCGTGTGTGTATGTGTGTGTGTGTGCGTGCGCGCATAAGCGCACGTGTGTTTTCATTTGCCTGTCATCTTGTTTGTACTTGGCGCTCCCATATCTTGTATGAATGTTGTTGTCGCTGTTGTTGCTGTTGTTGTTTTCGGAACAAAAACAATCGTTTCGGCGTCTAGTTGGATCTGTCGGTAGGCTAAAACAGTTCTCTCAGGGGGCTAAAATGTTCCTCTACAGAACTATAACGGCCCTTTCGTGGACTAAATTAAGGGCCCTTTAAAGACTCATCGGTGTCGACAGTTTACCTAGCAAATGGACCGGCGGCAGTCAGCAGAGGAATCAGGGACTACTATACTGTAATAGCTCCCCATGGATGAGAGCCTTCACGCAAGAAAGACTTCACTCGGCGGGAAACTGAGAAAATGATCAAAATTTACAACAGACAGACACACAGAAAACTGCACAGGCCCACAGAATTCTGGAAGGAAGATCTCAACCCCCCCCCCCCCCCCCCAGTCTGGCTGGCTGCACAAGATACTTGTGTCACAGAAAACACAGAAAAGCTGTGGGGTCGCGGTATGCTTGAAGCAAAGACAAAAGGCTGTTGTTACTTGTACGTACGCACACCAAGCGTTTTGCGCTAGGGGCGCATGCATTATACGTATCTATCCCTAACCCCGTCCTTATCCTCAACCCTAATCTTATCGAATCCCTAACCCTGCCCCCTTACCCTTTCAACAAAAAAAAAAAGGGGGAAAAAAAAAGAAAATCTGAAAGAATAATTAGTTACGGCTGTTGTTAGGAGTATTTCGGGAGCAGCTCACTAGCTCTGGAGTCACAAAAGGCTTTAAAATACGTTCCCCTAGAGCAAAAAAAAAAAAAAAAACCTTTTGGGGACGTACGTAATTATAAATAACAACATTGAAGACAAAACTAGCCATGTCAAAAAGAAAAAGTATAGCAAATTTGCGTTTTATAGTGTAGTTTGTGTATTATTTCTTACGCCAGGCTTTGCTACATTTGCTACAACTTTTTTCTTTTTGACATACTTTGTCTTGGCTGCACAAGAATAATACTACATTGTATTGCCACATCTCTATGTCTGCGGATGTATATTGTATGTCTGAGGGCAAGTGACGTTTTCCCTATAGACAATGGCGCTCTTGAAATATTCATTCACTTTGACTGGCCAGTGGGACTGCCCAATCAAACACCCACAGAAAGATCAATACCAAAGGCGTAGACTTTGTCTGAAGGTCAGAGTCGTTACTGTTTACTGTATCTATGTGTGTCAAGAGAAGGAAGGAGCAATTATGGATTTTCTTTATGTTCTTTGAAGTCTGTGTGTGTGTATGTGTGTGTGTGTGTGTGTGTGTCTGTCTCTCTGTCTCTGTCTCTCTCTCTCTGTGCCTCACTCTCCTCTTCTTTCCCCACCCCTACCTTCCCCACTCCCCCCCCCCACACACACACACCTTCCCTCCCACAAACTCATGACCGACTACCTCTGCAGTTTCCAGGATCTACAGCGTCTCCCACCCACACCTAAACCCGTGCCCGACCGTAGCTCGTGTTTGCCCAACGTGCTGTGGCAAACTGTAGCGTTCACCACAACTGGCACTTGAATGATTACGTTCAACGAATGACATTGAACATCTCTGATCTGCCCGCCATAAGCTCGCATGAAATTTGAAAACAGCAATAACACAAGAAAGAAAAAAAATGTACTATAAATAAATAAATAAGTAAATAAATAAATAAATAAATAAATAAATAAGTAGATAGCTAAATAGGCCAACTAAATCTGGATGGAACTGAGTACACCTGAGAAGCAACGATACCACAGACCAAGGAAAAGTAAGGGTGCTCGTGTCCACGAATACAAAAACAGTTATCATGGCGACTTAATTTCACTGAAAAGACGACAGTTCCCAGGCAGTCCAATACAAGTCTTGTGCAGAATATTCATTTCGAACTTACTGAAGTTTTAATTTCTCTCCCCCCCCCCCCCCCCCTTTCACACAAAAAAAAATTAAGGAAAAGGGAAAAAAACTAACTAAAAAGACGTCGTCCTATTTCTCCAACTCATCCATACTATCTCTCTTTCTTTCTCTCTCTCTCTCTTCAAATTATCAACAGCGTGAGCATTTTTCTACCCCTGTACGCTTATACTTAGTTTTCAATTAACTCCCTCACTTTTAAGAGTCCTTAAAACCCAAACGCCAAGTGGGCTCAAAACCCCACTCCTCACACCTCCCCCTCCCACAAGAAAAAACGCCTCTGCCCATCAGCATTTCCCACATACACACTCACCGAGAACCCAGCTGTCGCAGTGGACATAGCGCACGCGCTCACGTTGAACCTCATTAACGCACGGTTAATTGTTATCATCATTACTTTTTCTGTTAGGCGAGTACTCGGAGAGCTTATGTGACATCCGAGGCGAGTACTCGGAGAGCTTATGTGACATCCCAGTCACAGGGCACCGAGACAATCAACTCGCCAAATTCCGTCCGTCGACTTGCGCGCGTATCATATATGTCAACAATGCAACAATTCCCACCACACCCCTTCATAATTGAACGAAAAAGACTAGTACCAGAGCTCTACGAGTAGTACTCACCGTATATACGCGCGCAAGTTGTGGACATATAGTGAAAGAAGGAATGGTCCGTCTCGGTATTCTGTGTCTCGGATGACATGAAACTTGCGGGCTGGTGGATTGGTCTTGGCCCAATGTGACCCAAATACAGATGCTTAGTGTGACTGTTCATTCGACTCTCTCCCATACAGCCTCAGACCTGGCCAGTAATAATCAGTGACCTGTAGAGCTCTCTGGTCAAATACTCTTCCTGCAGATCTTCTAATCCTTGGTTTTCTATCTACCTATCTGCTCACCTGTCCACCTACCTATCAGTCCACTTACCCATCCATCCGCCCGTCCGTCCATCCATCAATCCATCCATCCCTCCCTCCCTCGCTCCATCCTACCTACCTACCTACCTACCTACCTACCTACCTACCTACCTACCTACCTACCTACCTACCTACCTACCTACCTACCTACCTATCTATCTATCTATCTATCTATCTATCTATCTATCTATCTATCTATCTATCTGTGACCAACCGAAGACCAACATCACCCCCCCCCCCCCCGAGATTAAAACACCAAACAGGTAATTATCTAGCCCCTAGGTGAGAAGGACCATGTCACCACAGATCAAGATGATCTGACAACCCGCCACCATCGGGTGATTAACATAAGGTCAGCGACACCTTGACCTCCACAGAAATTGGATGGACCGCACCCCGTCCCTGGTACCAAAATCAGATATCTGACAAAATCAATGGTTCCTGGTACAAAAATCGCTAAAACAGCCACCTGTGTCTCGGTAGAGCACACTCCATGGTTTAGACTATCTACAACATCAGTTAGTACACTTCCAAACCTTTCACAAAGTCAGTGTGCTTCATTACTAGTTTATTCCGTGAGGGTGAAGTTTTGCTGTTGTTGTTTTTTGCATACAAAGAGATGATAGATAGACAGACAAGCAGACAGACAGATAGATAGATAGATAGACAGACAAGCAGACAGACAGATCTGGCATTTTTGCGTTATCTTCGAATTCCAAACATCAAGTCTTGAAATATCGAAGTTAATAACGCACACAGTGAATACTGTTTCCAACTACTTCGGGAAACCGTGAAGTGACATTTATTTTCGTCACATAATCAAACCCAATCATTTTTGCATCTAACTATTGTGTTCGTTCATTGAAGCTTCAGGTCACCTTTTAAAAATGTTGTTATGAAGGTAAAATACAATGAACAAGTCTGGCTCCATTTCATAAGCGCTCTGCCTGGGAGACTGTGCCCTGTGCCTGGGAGACTGTGCCCTGTGTCTGGGAGACTGTGCCCTGTGTCTGGGAGACTGTGCCCTGTGTCTGGGAGACTGTGCCCTGTGCTTGGGAGACTGTGCCCTGTGTCTGGGAGACTGTGCCCTGTGCCTGGGAGACTGTGCCCTGTGCCTGGGAGACTGTGCCCTGTGCCTGGGAGACTGTGCCCTGTGCCTGGGAGACTGTGCCCTGTGCCTGGGAGACTGTGCCCTGTGCCTGGGAGACTGTGCCCTGTGCCTGGGAGACTGTGCCCTGTGCTTGGGAGACTGTGCCCTGGGCCTGGGAGACTGTGCCCTGGGCCTGGGAGACTGTGCCCTGGGCCTGGGAGACTGTGCCCTGGGCCTGGGAGACTGTGCCCTGTGCTTGGGAGACTGTGTCCTGTGTCTGGGAGACTGTGCCCTGTGCCTGGGAGACTGTGTCCTGTGCCTGGGAGACTGTGTCCTGTGCCTGGGAGACTGTGCCCTGTGCCTGGGAGACTGTGCCTTGTGCTTGGGAGACTGTGCCCTGTGCTTGGGAGACTGTGCCCTGGGCCTGGGAGACTGTGCCCTGTGCCTGGGAGACTGTGCCCTGTGGCTGGGAGACTGTGCCCTGGGCCTGGGAGACTGTGCCCTGTGCCTGGGAGACTGTGCCCTGGGCCTGGGAGACTGTGCCCTGGGCCTGGGAGACTGTATCTGATATGCGCGCAGTTTGAAAATGACTCTGCTGGGTTGGGACGGACAGAGAGGGAGAGAGTGGGGCAAGAGAGGTGAGGAAAGGGAGAAAACTGAGGGTGAGTAGAAATTCAGTTTCTGTCCTTGGCACGTGAAGTCGCGGGTTCTCTACTAGTTTCACCTTCACCTTTCACCTAGGCATTGTCCATCCACTGCAGGATGTAGCCCTCCACTCCGACAATGACTTCCATTCCTTTCTGTCTGATGTCTTCCTCATCCATGTTGTTCCCCCTCTCTGTTTAATATCATCCTGCCATCTTCTTCTTCCTGGTCGTCATCGTGTTCTAGTTCCTGTCCGTGGTTGCCATTCAGTGCAGCGTTTTGTCCATCTATTGCCATTCATCCTTCCCACATGCTCTCTACTAGTCTAATTAATCAAAATCTATTGCGTGCAGAAACTTGCAGAGAGAATCAAAATTCCCAGGCAGGGAAAAATGCCCGTGATAGGAAAAGAACAATGCCAGTACCCGCCAAGGGTTACAATGTAAACTGCAGCGCGTGATAGCGTGCATAAACAGCTTTGTCCGAGAACAATAGGCTTTGTTGGGATACAGAAAGTTTCACACGTAAACAGAAACTGCATTAAAATACGACAGGAGAGTGACAAATGCAGAACGTTGTAGCCAGAATGTGATTACAACATTTCGCCAACAATGCCAGTCATTCTTAAATGTCAGAAGTTTATATTTGTGTAACGTGCACATAAGTGACGTATCGATGTCACCAGTGTGACATTGTAGGAAAATCTAAAACCAAACACACACACACACAATAGATCATTTACAGTATGAGATGCCGAGTCAGTAAATTCCGTATTCTTGTGACATACGTGTGGACTGCGCGGATATGTAACAAATATTACACCCAGAATGAGCCATGTGTATACAAAACAACTGCAGCAAAAATACCAACTTCTGGCCCTATCATGAAACCGCGTAAGTGCAAAAGGTCCAATTTTACACAAGAGGACAGAAATTATTTTACTTAATATTAAATGTAATCCTTATCTTAAATACATATCTAGTTATAAACATTCGAAATACACGGATTGTGCTCACCGGTCAATCAACAGAAACAAAAATTCCTTCAAAAAGTTCAAATCACAGTTGGCAAGAAAAAACTAACTGAAAACGTTGTGATCTGTAGCTATGGAAATACATGTGTGCCGTTTCTTATAAGGGCCAAAGATCTAGATCTATCTTTTTGACCATGAAATAACCATAGGAACATCAGTGTCACGGGAACATCAGTGTCACGGGAACATCAGTGTCACGGGAACATCAGTGTCACGGGAACATCAGTCTCACACTTCATGGTCTCTACATGGTGGTTTCCGAATACTGACTTTTGTATTTTTATATGCCTGGCTCGAGATTCGGTACAACAAGCCGTTACTTTTACTTATTTATTTATTCATTTCTACTTATTTGTTTATTAATATTTATTTATTAGTTATAAATTTATTCACTTATTATTTATTTGTTTATCTATATTTATTTTTATTTTTGCTTATTTGTTTACTAATATTTATTTGTTTACTTGCTCACTAGTTTATAATATCATTCTGGTCTAAGAACTTGCTGTTGTTTCATGTCTTTCCACTGACAATCGCGAGAGTTGCACCAGAAAGATCTCTGACCTCGAATTTCAAATGCACGAACAAAATGGTATAATTAAAAACCATATCGCAGGCTATATAATCTCCCTCTCACTGTTTTGTTGCAAGTTTGCTTAACCCATGGGAAATAATCTTGAGACTCACTCACTGTTGAATTCAGTTGCGACGGAATGAAATTACAAAAAAAAAAACAACAGGATGGTATAAAGAGTTCACTCGGGTAAAAAAAATAAACAGAAAAAGCCGAAAAGTGATAATATGAAAGAAGCTTTGCTCTCTACTGCCCGCAAAAAGAATTTAAGCTAAAATTTGTTAACTGTCACGACTGTCACTTTTTTGTGACAGCTGTGGATGTCGGCCAAAGTCAACTTTTGCGGAATCAATATTGCTACAGAACTCTACCCCCCTCCCCCCTCCTCCCCCAAAGCTGTAACAGAAGCAAAATTGTCCACATGTCAGAAAAGAGGTGTATTTTCCAGACGACAAGAACAAGAGTGTTTTGGCATCCATTCACTCCCGAGTTACTGTAGAGATTTATTCCTTGCCAGAGAGTTGTGTACCGTGTCGGAGTCGCTAACCTTGAACATCATCACTTCTACAACGCCCTACACAAACAGTGCAGCACCGGACACACAATTTTGGCCACTGTTTCACCCAAATCTAGACATGCAGACACCAAAAGTGACAAGCGAAAAACTCGGTCCGGGGACCAGGTTGTCATAAAATATAATGTAGGTCACCAGGGCCCGTGGCTCCTGTGGTCAGTACAGGATGTGAGGGGGGAAAAAATGACTTAACTGCTGTTACGAGGTTTATACAGAAAATAATTATGATTCCGAGATTTGGGGACGGGAATTCACGGGAAGTTCAAACATAATGCTCTCCCCTTTGGAAATAGGGAAAAACAAAAAAAAAAGGGGGGGGGGTAGGACTGCATTTTCTAATGGGACTGAAGGTCAAGGTCGTGAGTTTTGGAAACATGACGGACTTGCCAAGGGGTGACAATTGCAGTTACGTCCCCTTCTAAATTTCCTACCGTTCATCAGCATCGTCTCGAGGGTGGCCAATGGGCGCTTCTGGTAGCGTCTCCGTCCTAGAGTTCTCTTATTAATCTATTCTGTCTGTCGTCTTGGCTTTTTCCTAGCCCACAGGTCAGTGTGACCGTTGTCGTGTCGGCGGGCTCTCTGCAAACTCAAACTCAACCCCTTGCCTCTGTCAGCCTATTTGTGTCAGCTGACTATAAAGCTAACAATAACAACATCGATTTATAAAGAGCCTTTGAGATTTAGTCCAGTTCAGACTTGATGACCGCATTTCGGAGAAAGTAGTGGGCGGAGTATTTAATGAATGTCTGCATTCAGCGTTGCGTAGGCAAACATACCAATGCGTCACCACTATCAGAGATTGTCCATACCTTTGATGCTTTTATTTTTTTTTCAAACACCCGTCAACCCTGAAAAAAAATATATATACTTTGATCAGCTCGGATGGTGCGCATCGCTTATCGTCTAATCTGTGCTCCTATCTTTCACACAATTTTTATTGAGGACGAGGGAGGCGGTAGGTGTAGTAGCAGAGATGCATAGATAGACATGAAATTTACAAGCAAACAGATGATGCTATAGCGAATGTTGATATGAATAGACGGACAAAAGGGACATGTACGAGTGGACAGACTGCCCGAGAGACAACAAAGATAAAGTGCTTGCGTTTGCATCTTGAAATTACTGCCAAACTGAAGGATGGAGACTGGGCACATTCACTTAACAGTTTGGATTATGGAGACGCATGACAGGGAAAGATTTCTGATTATTTCTCACGTTTGCCTCTTTCTACGCACACGTTTTCCAATTACGTTAACGATTATCGATCCATTATTCTGATTTCATGCGTTTTCTAATTTGCAATCGATCAGCAAGATTTGTCTCAGTATGACGTGGTTTTCTACGGTTTGGCCTCAGGAAATGTGCATGGCGGGGTAGACAGACATGCAGGGAGAGATTAGACAAATTTCTTCATAAATATTAATCAATCAGACAGACTGATGCACAGAGACAGAACGGCCGACATGCGTGTAGTTAGGTGGGAAGAAAGAGGGGGTGGGGGAAAGAAATGCTCTTCAATAATAATACACAACTGGCAACGTTGAAATAAAATACATATAGTGTTAATAGTAACAGGTCAGTTTGCGCCTCCACTGGGATTGGAATGTAAATGTCATCTCTGAGTAAGTGTTAGAAAGTACTAATCCCAGGTCCAAAGTCAAGGTTGCGGACAAAACGGGAGAAGGAAGGCTGGGAGAGAGAGAGAGAGAGAGGTATCAAGACGGACAGATAGGGCACCGCCCTTTAATGTGCGCTGAACAGAAATACACAAGGGGTTTCAGTACAAACGAGAAAGCTCGAGGCAGTTGAAAATGCGCTCACTAATTAAACAGTTTATTAATGGAAACTCCATTTTTGAAGACTACTGACCTCCTTGTCTTAACAGCGCAGTGCAAGAACATAGCTTGGTCACTCTGAGGAAATCTTAAGTTAAAGTCAACACGGCGGATTCTCCCAGGCAGCTGAGTCAGGGGATTAGCAACAGTTTCAAATCTCTAGCTCTCCCCACACTGAAGCCACTGATGGGACTCGCTGATAACGTTCACAGCTCGTTGATGCAGAACCGACTTTTTGGCCAGCTTGTCGGGCAGGACAACATAACGCCTGGGTGTTACAGTATCCCTTGGTCAGTTAAAACCTGTTAAGCCAAAGTTGTTTTGTTGGTTGCCAGTTTGGGAAACGGCTGGTTAAAGATAATTGTTAGATTCTGATCTTACCCATGATAAATCTGGACATTATGCCAGAAGTTTTGTTATGTTTGTTGGTGTTCTAATTCTCCTGGGCTTGTAGGGCGTTCTTTTTCAGCACTATGAGGGTCGACGTCTTTGGGATATAATTAGTGACGCTACAGCACTGACCAGGCTGTCGACCAGCAAGTGTCATAAATACACTGGGAGTAATTAGTTTGGTTGTGATTCGCCCCGAGTCAGAATCAGACCTGGAGGCTTCTCACACCCTAGTCATTTAACAAGAAGTGGACCACTGCATAAGCACCAGAAATGGACAGATTTTATAAAGTAGTCCGGGCGATGTGAGAGAAAAACAGAATGGGAAAGAGAAATGACAAGGAATGAGGTGGGAGGGGAGAGCAGCAAGGACACCAAAAGACCAATAACTGTCATGTGGACCACGAGTTACTCAACCTTTGATGACTGCTTGAGTCTTTCACCAATCTAATCAGAAAATTTTAATATCTTCCACAGTCATATGACTGGAACAACAAGATTCGTCTTTCTTTTCATCCCCGTCCACGGGTGTAGAGCTAGGGGGCGAACAGTCACAAAGACACTATCGTAATGTCAGGATTCAACTCAATGTTGGCTCAGATAATACAGACTGAAAAGTCAAGTAAAATCAAGCTTGTTTAAGTTTTCACTCCTTTATAAACTTCGATTTCAGCCTCAGCCGACAGCTCCTTGTTTGACGTGAACTCTGCCAAATAATTTTCTCTCCTGGAACCACTTAATTCATTGTGTTGTAATTTGATGACATCCAATTTTCTGCACGGCGAATGCCCGGCTATACCTTAGTGACGCATGAAACTGTGACGTGATAGGGTTGGTGGGGGAAGGGGAGGGGGGATAGTGGTGCAAACTACGAGGCGTGTTTGAGTAGTGACTGCGATCGCAATCATTGACAGAAATAATGCTTGTTGGTAAGTTATCAGAAACAGCTTATTTTCCTTCAGTTTCTCAAAGTTTCATCACAGGTTTGCTCCGTTTCTTTAGATTCGTATTTTTTTTTAAACCCTTTTTTTTCTTTCATCTCACACGGTGCATTATTCTAGTTCTGGACAATCGTGTCGACGATTGTGAATTTTATAAAAATGGATTAAACGAAATAGTACAATTTTTGCATTTCCATAAAGTTCATGGATTATACTCTATTATTACCATATTATTTGACAGACTGTTTCGCCACTCAATTTTGCAACTGTCTTGCATTCGTGACCACATTCCATCCAACCGTCAAGACGTGGTGTGTTTGTTATGTATTATGCATTGTGTTGTGTAAGTCTCGTTCGATAAAGTCGTGGGACATAGTTTACTATTTCGGGTTGTCTTAGAAAGGTGGCTGATGAACCTAATCTGGACATGGACCTCTCTATTACCATTGTGTGTTGTAGGGAAACCAAAGACATTTTCTACGAGGCATTGCAGAGGACTCTCCACAACATCCCTCTCACCGAAGGCCTGCTAATTCTGGGTGACTTTAACGCTCGAGTGGGAGCAGATCACTCCGCATGGCCAAAGTGCATTGGGCACTTCGGCATTGGCAACATCAACGAAAACGGGCAGCGCCTTCTGGAGCTATGCTCCGTAAACTCATTATGTGTTACAAACACGTACTTTGACCTTAAGAGATGCCAAAGAACATCATGGCGCCATCCCAGGTCTGGCCATTGGCATCAATTAGATCTTATTCTCTCAAGGAGGAAGAGTTTGGGCTGTATAAAAATAACTCGTTCCCTCCACAGTGCTGACTGTGACACCGACCATGCACTGGTAGTCAGCAAAATCAAAATTTCGGCCAAGAAAATATACAGATCAAAAGCCCCTTCAATCCCTAAGATCAATGTAACAGCAATCAGAGATGAATCAAATAGAAAGTCATTTGAAAAGTTATTTGCTGAAAGCATGGATAATGTCACCCAATGTGACTCGGTAGATGAAACATGGAACACTCTCAGTTCAAAAATTCATGACTGTGCCATCAAGTCTTTTGGACAGCATAAAGTTTCAAACAACGACTGGGTAGCCCAGAACAGCGAAATTCTCCTACCTCTCATTGAGCAAAAGAAATCTGCTTTCAATGAGTATAACAAAAATTGCAATCAGAGTACAAAAACTTGTTTGAAAAATGCAAAAGCTAAACTTCAGCTGGAGGTAAGACGTTGCGCCAACAAATACTGGACAGACTTGTGTAACAGCATACAAGAGGCAAATGAAAAGGGAGATATGAAAACCGCCTTTAGTCAGATGAAAGTAGCTCTTGGGCCAATCATCACCAAAAGCGCCCCACTTAAGTCTGTAAATGGTGAACCCATCACAGATAAAAATGAACAACTGAATAGGTGGGTAGGGCATTACTCTCTGTTGTATTCAACTGAGAAAAATATTCCACCAGATTTTGAGGAACACCTCCAAAAACTGCCAATAATGGCCGAACTTGGCGCTGAACCTTCCTTAGTCGAGCTTTCCAATGCAATCGACCACCTGTCTGCTGGAAAAGCCACAGGAAGTGACAACATTCCTGCAGAGGTATTAAAAGACCTAAAAGGCCCACTATTACCACACCTGTATAATCTGTTACTGCAGTGTTGGAAAGAAGGCGTGATACCACATGATATGAGAGACGCCAAAATTGTTACACTTTACAAGAACAAAGGAGACAAAGGCGACTGCAACAACTATCGAGGCATATCCCTCCTCAGCATTACTGGAAAGGCTTTTGCTCGCGTCATCCTCTGCCGCCTTCAACAACTGGCGGAAAAAGTCTTACCAGAAACACAATGTGGCTTTCGAAGCAAACGATCAACTATTGACATGATATTTGCACTTCGGCAAATCCAAGAAAAATGTAAAGAACAAAACAGGCCGCTTATAACATGCTTTGTGGACCTAACAAAGGCTTTCGACACCGTAAGCCGATCTGGCCTGTATGCAGTCCTTAAATCCATAGGCTGTCCACCAACATTGCTAAAACTTATTGCATCCTTCCACACTGACATGAGGGCATGTGTCAACTTTGAGGGCTGCACATCCAATTCATTTGCTGTAAACAGCGGTGTGAAGCAGGGATGTGTTCTTGCTCCTACCTTATTTGGTATATATTTTGCAGCCCTACTCAAGAATGCCTTTGGTCAATGTTCAGGTGGAGTACTTATTAACACCAGAGTGGACGGCTCCATTTTAATGTTGCCAGACTAAAAGCAAAATCTCGTACAGAGCATATTATGTTACAAGAGCTCCTCTTCGCAGATGATGCTGCAATCGTGGCCCACGATGAAACCACGCTCCAGGCTCTCATCAATAGCCTTGCCAAAGCCTGTGACAAATTCATGCTAAAGATCAGTGTCTCAAAAACTGTAGTTTTGACACAAGGCTTGAGAAACCCCAACCCAATCATGCCATTCATCAACCCAATCATGCTGAATGGCTGGAGCAAGTGGGAAAATTCTGCTACCTAGGCTCAACCATCAGTGGTAGCACAGACATAACAACTGAAATAAATGCCAGAATAGGAAAGGCGGCCACAGCTTTTGGCAAACTCTCAAAAAGGGTGTGGAACAATAGCAAGCTGACCATCAAAACAAAGGTACTCGTGTACCAAACTTGCGTCCTAAGCACCCTGCTGTATGGCTCAGAGACATGGACCACCTACTCCAAACATGAAAGATCCCTCAACTCCTTCCACCTGCGCTGCCTACGCAAAATTCTCAAGATCAAGTGGCAAGACAGGATCTCAAATATCGAAGTTCTGAGCCGAGCCAACATTCCATCAACTCAGACTCTCCTAGGCAAAAAAAGACTGCGGTGGCTTGGACATCTCCACCGTATGGAAAATGATCGCATCCCCAGACAAATTCTCTACGGGGAACTTGCTACTGGCAACCGACCCAGAGGTAGGCCACATCTGCGATTCAAAGACACTTGCAAGGTCACGATGAAAGCATTCAACATCGACCCCAATGAATGGGAGAACCTTGCAAATGATCGAAGCAGATGGAGACAAAAATTGCGCAGTGGCACGCTCGCAATAGACTTCAAGGCAAAAGAAACATACCTGACAAAACGACAGAGGCGGAATGAAAACACTCGCCAAAGTGAACCCAAAAGACTGACCTGCAATCACTGCCATCGCACTCTCGGGTCAAACATTGGTAGAATAAGCCACGAGAGAAGCTGTCAGTCAAAGTGAAAGTGAATATTCTAGCTGCTAAGACCGTCTGTAAAGACGCTAAAGGCCATATATATATATGTAGGGAAGACACTGTCACTACAGCTTTTCTTGTTGCCAACTTGCTTTCTGTCTCGAATCTGTTCCTTTGCACATTTCGCTACAGCATGTGGGACGGTTGAATGCAGGGTTTTCCCATACTTTCCTGCAGAAATTCTCAAGGTTTTCAAAGAAATTCTGAGAATATCTTTCACTTCATAATGCATATGGCAAATGCACGTAACCCTCTACTATCTACTATACATGCACTGTAACATTTCAGAAAGGCCCCATGCCACGACCAATAAAGGTCGACTGCTCTTTTAAATGGGACTCAGTCTTCAATAACAACAGTGTCACTGTGATAGAGCAGGTGTGCGAGGTAAAAGTCATTTCCATCGTGTCAGCCACATCTATAAGTCATTCACTGGTGTCAAGGTTCAGTGGAAGAGCTCTTGTTTCTGTTGTTCGGCATGTTAACCCACTTTCCTTCATCTACCAACAACAATGTAGCGGTATACACACACAACACCACCCACGGCGTACTTACAATGTGTCGCGATAGAGCCATTTTCCCCCCTTTATTGACAGAATTCTTAAGCCCTCTTGAACCACGAATCATCATAACCTTTCTAGTTTAACCCATCCTTTGCGGGCAGAACTCAACTTGCAGGATTTTGGTGTTGGTTACTGGAGTTTTGACTCTCAGACGGTGAACTATTAGATTCATTCTTTTCTCGTGCTTCCCTTTGTTTGACCTACTCGAGTCTCCCCGGCTATCTCTGGCAGATTTTGTATTCTCCAGAATGAGGCCAGGGGGCGGGCAAACTCACCACTTACAATGATACGATTTCTGTGAAAAGGCTAGTTACTGGGGAGACATTAGCCCGTGTTTGCGCCATAGATTATACAAACCAAACAGTGTCGGCTACGGATTCACGCCAAGCTTTGGAATCACCTCCTCCCCCCCCCCCCCCAGCCCCCCCCCCCCCCCCAAATGCTCAAATTTTCGGCTTTTTTTCGGTAACGAAGTTATCAATTCCAGGTGAGAATATAAATAGAATTATATGTCTTATATGTCAGTCTGTACTGTACACGCTTTTCTACTCTGACATTCGCCACCTTTTTCTCTGCCCCCAAGTCGCAGAGGGAGATAACCACAGCCCTAACTGCGACGTTTAGAGAATTAACCATCTGATGCGTCTGTCATGGCTTGGGTCGTGGGGGTTACAATGACCTGAGTTCCTGGCACAGTTGTCCCCCTTTAACTTCGCATCGTCTCCCTTTAACCATTTCACCAGGAGTGATAATTATCTCTGTGTGTGACAGTTCTGCAGGAATAAAGATTGTACATCATAGCCCACAGACATTTTTTTTATATCTACCACTCACGCCAGATTTGCTATGTAGAGTTTCAGTCTCATTCGTATAAGCTTTGATGTCAGAAATGCAATGAGGGCGACGAATTCGGGTGTGTTGGCGTAGATTCCATTGTAATGAACGATCCGGATTTTGCACATTCCGGAGATTAAACTACTTCTCTCTTTGCTTGTGTGTGTGTGTGTGTGTGTGTGTTTCTGTATCTCTTTCCTCCAGTCTGAGCTTCATTCAGTTTCCTTTATCATGGAAGCAATTTATCCTTTCTCCGGCCTCCTTTACTCCTACCTCGGCAATAGACTTCAAGTTTACATCTTCTTGTAATAGTAATTGTTGTTGTTCACTTTCCTTGCTTCCTTTTACTTTCTCTCTGCCTAGCCTCAACATAATTATTCGTTCTCCCACTGTGTCTGTGAACATGACTGAGATTTCCGTGAGAATGCTTGAATCAAAAGCTTTCTAGTTCTCCTTCCTCTCAAGCTCTATCAGTCTTTTCCTGCTTCTATTTGCTCGTGCAAACACCCATCTATTCATACCCGTACCCCATTTAAATAAACACATCGTACATCTTCGGGTAGACTGGTCCTAGAGAGATCACAATCTCCCACATGATGTATGTGACGTTTTTGTCAACCATCTAATATTACACAGTGTCACGTTAACAGGGGGAGCAAACTCTGGGAATCCCCGACAATGCTTGCCTAAAAACCACACCGATAAAGGTAAACCTCACCAAATAGCCGGGTGTTAAGTAATACTTGTGGTTTAACACCCGCGGCACTGTTAAAAACTGCCATTGTCTGGCAAGAGAATATCAAAATCAAAGCCTTACAAAAGAGATGTCAAAATATCTGCATATAATGAACACAAACTGAAAAGAGATGGGATCGACCCTCTACTGTCCTGGGGATTACACCCAAAAGGACCCAAAAAACCACCATGAAAGGAATAGATTCTACCAGTTTTTTTTCATGAATCATTTAATTTAATTTATCACCCACAAAAACCGTTTTTGTAGGATTTGAAAGACATCTTGTACAGACAGATAAAATACCTCCTTGTTATTAACTTGTCCCAGCCAATCCGGCATTAGAAAATCTGAAACGTTTGAAAATAAAAAAAAAGAAGAAAAAAAATTCACACTTTATCACTGACATGAATTTACAACATACCCCTTGTGGTATCACGTGAATCCCATGGCCGGGATAAAAAGGAAAAATAATGAATGAATTCTTATCTAAAATTTAGGTTGTCTAAAGGAAAGACCGATGGGGAAAAATACAGGTAATAGATGGGGAGTCGCTCAAGGGCAGACCCAAAAGAAGGGTACGAATTTCACTGGTGGAACGTGGCCGGGTCGAGATAAAAATGTTGAACAACACAATATGAGTGTATAAGACCTGAGGGTCGAGGTGGCCCAAACTTGTGATAAGATGAACCGATTGTCAACATAATGAGCTCAGAAATTACATGTAGAATGACTGAAGACGTCTCAGCCGTGTCAGTTCGAAACCGGAACATCTCAAAATAAGGTTTATCGTAGCAATGTTTCATTATCCTACATACGGTAGACAGAGTTTCAAGAAGTTCTCTCCACAGACTTCAAGTAGTTGTGGGGATCAAGGCTGCAGTTTTCTTTGAAAGAGATCAAGTTATTCTTATTTCATTCATAATCTATTGGGCAAACTTCCCTGAAATAATTCCCAGTTCAACTTTCACTCTCAGAATTTTATCAAACAGGAACTTGTTCCTTCAGACTATCACCCAACTGCAGAACAAATATCAGACAACAACAACAATAACATATCAGTTTTTAGTGTAAACGTTCCAAATTTAAATTTCGCACAAATCTTTGACTGCTTCAAATTATCTTGAAGCCTCTCTTGACTACACAACCATGCTCTATAATCTCCCGCGTATGACCCACTGACCTCGTCACGTGACCAATCATACCGGTCACTTGTTGTCCGGCGAGGTGGCACCAAAACGGCGTCTTTCAAGCCTAGTTTATAGCGGTGGACATCAAAGCGTTATCGCGCCACAGGTGAAATGTGGACAATCGTTGTAGTGTGGGGCGATGGAATGTATGTGGGAGGCCGGCGCCCATCACAATGATCCAGCCCTCGCTAATGGAGTGGTTAACCCTTTTTATCCCGGTCTGAACGTCCGAGGATTTCCGGCGAGAGTGGAAATGGCTTAGCGTAATGACGTAGTGAGAAATGTCACAGAAAAACGTCATGGGTAGAGATTAAAATATGAAGCGATATTTTGACAAGCTGGTCATTGCCTGCGTGCTCGTTGCTCGCTACCAAATTTCACTACCCAGTCCTGCACGTTTATTTGGTTTAGAGGGTTTTACAGTGCTGTATTAAAAGTCTATGCACATTTACGAAGACAGATGTCGTACGTCACTCGTCAGGATTTTCAATTGCAGAAGTTGTTGTTACTGTATAGATGAATTTTCTGTATTACACTGTGCTGTTGTTGATGATATGGAATTAGAAGCTGCAGATTGTGGTAATACATAGTGCCAAGCACAATAGCCACGGCAACAACAATATCAACACCAATAACAACACCAACAACATTAGCCACTACAGCAACATCAGGCATCAGCTACTGCAATGGCAAGGGATCCAATCTTCCAACTTGCTCCAGATTTATGCGGGTGTCTAAAAAAATACACAAATGAACGGCCAGCAAGGCCATCAATTTGAACATAATACTCAAATAATTACACAACTGTCCTCGATCTCAAATTTTATAAATCTGTACACACAGCCATCATTTCCGTCATTTCTCCCGTTCCACTCCCCCCCCCCCCCCCACCTTTCAAACCACGTCCTCACAAGAGCTCAGGGTCACAGGTCACCCCACAGTAGCCAGGCAATAAACCAAGCTAGCAGTCAGGGATGCGGAGTCGGTCTGAAAATTTTCCGACTCCGACTCCAGCCTTTTGAAAATGACCGACTCCGACTCCGACTCCAGCCTCTTGAAAATGACCGACTCCGACTCCGACTCCAGCCTTTTCTGAAATGACCGACTCCGACTCCGGCCTCTTTCTCTAACCGAACAACTTGGCTTTGTGTGAAACTCTAACAGTGATTGAACATGATTGTTTTAAAAGTGGAACTTTGATTCCCTTATAAAGTACATGTACACCTCATTGCAGCCGCAAAACATAATGATTTGATAAAATAAACAAACTGGTCCATATGAAACAGTAATTGAATAGAACATAGGAGCATATTTCAATGTAAGAATATTAAAAAATAATTTATTTTCATAATTTACATACCGTAACACAAATGATTGTTGAACTAAAGTAAACACTTTAAACCTCTTATTTAAAGCATGAAAAATGTTAAAAAATTGTTGTAATTATGATATCACTAATTAGGATTAATGTTTGTCTAATACTATAATCTGATTTAATTTTTTAAAATACATGTATTTTAAACAAAAACTCTGCAAAAATCTAATGTTGGCCGGAGTCGGAGTCGGAGAAAATATTTCCGACTCCGACTCCGACTCCAGGCTCTTGACAATTTCCGACTCCGACTCCAGCTAAAAAGCTTCCGACTCCACGACTCCGACTCCGACTCCACATCCCTGCTAGCAGTAAGTATTGGAACATGATACGTCAGGGACAAACACCACGTCCAGACAGGGGTATAGAGTGATCTCCTTAATGTCCTCGTTAAAACATGATCGAAATGTAAAGAAGAGGCCAAAGCAACGTGACTAAGTGTTTGGGTATGGATAAAACGATTGCGCCAACTGGTGCGAAGGTAATGAAATCTAGCCATGGACATTAGTCTGCACGGTAATCCTCAAGGAGGAATCGGACTTCATTTCTGTGGGACAATCGGACTTTATTTCTGTGGGACAACTTTTCATCCGTGGCTCGACTGGTCGTGGAGATTTCCCACTGTAGCGGAATGCAAGTTTTAGTTCATGATGACTCATGATGGTGTACGTGAAAATACATGGCCGTTAATAATTAACCAGACTTAATTCTGAGTAAGTGACTTCATACTTTAGTAGCCTGTACGACTGTTTTGCCAACGATAGCGATATCAGAGATAACTTTATATTTATCAAATTGTTTCTTTCCAGTAAGGGACACAAGGGTTGTAGAGCAATACATCAATTACACCAATTAAGGACTAATGATCAAATGAAATAAATCGACACTTCAATCGACCCCCCCCCCTCCTCCTCCCTCCCCCAATTTTTTCTTAAAAATTAACCCTCCATTGCGCCGAAAAACATTGTCTTATTCAAAACTTCAGAACTGTGACCTTTTCCAATCTGGAAAATTGGGCAGGAGAGAGTTAAAGAAAGAAAAAAAATCCGTATCAATTTGAATCCCATCAATCAGAGACAATCTCAGCTCCAGTGACAAGCTGAGAGAATAACTCCGCCTTGAAAACAAATTTCAACACTGTTTTCTTGCCGGCATTCCAAACTACCAAAAGAAAAGAAAACAAAAATCAATGGTCAATAAATTAACCAATCAATTTCAAATCCACGTAAGATCAAACAAAATCTGAACCTTCAGCGCTCAAACCCGCATAACTTTTAACTTGTGAGAGAAGGAAAAACTATTGCAAATTGCTCATGCCTGCATTAACATGAAATCGACGTCATTAATCAATGCTTGCAAAGCATTGTAGACCTGCATGGTAGACAGTAGACACATTACTCATAAAAATCATCGCCCTCCAGTTTTATTTACTAACAAACAATGTTCAAATACGATGAACAAGTGAATGAATGGTTGAAAGATATTTTTGTTCCCTACCACTTTACAAGAAGATCACCCAGACCTCTGCAAGTTTCCTCACCTAAATCATTTACAGCGACAGTGCACGAAATCAGGGAGCAATTTCCACGTTTTTTTCTCTGTGTGCACAGTTTACTTTTGCCCAGAGTGAAATGAAACAGTAGACCGTAGACGCCAGAAAACTGACGATAAAGCAATTGTGTTGGTTCCGTATTTCTCTCCCCCCCCCCCCCCGAAGTCAATCCCCAACAGATTGAAATTCTCAATTCTCCTCCCCCATCCCCACCCCACCCCGCGAGAGTATCTGAACGGGTTTTTTGGTTTGTAAAAAAAAACAAAAAAAGACAGAACCCCATGAAGGCCCAGAGGAACGTTGACGTAGACATTTCATACCAATAAAGAGTAAGAACTGTAACATTAACTATATCAAATTTAATACCACAGCCTGTATAGTATACCATTAGCTCGCTACAACCAAGCTGAATAACAAAACTGGAACAACAGATTTCTGCTCCTCGAGGGTCCCAGCATAATGTTTTTGGCCCTCAACAAATAACAGATCACACGAGACTCCTTTGATAGATCGTTTCAAACTAGATCTATGACTTGGTACAATTCTGCAGCCTGTAGACTACTGCAGATCTGCCAGCCTTAATCTCCCCTGTCGATACAATAGCTCTCGGGAATATTGCAGGTAGTTACAACAGTATATTATGCTTCCCTCGCTTTCTGCCCCCCCCCCACCGGTCTAAACCCTCTTCTCTCGGCTCCGTTCACTTATTTTCCTGGTCATATGTCAATAGAAAACGGATCTAAAAGAGTGAAGAAAAAAATAATTCGTGAAACTTCAAAAGTATCACCGACCCGACAGGTTAATCTTATTGAGATTTATAGCCTAATTTGATCTGCGCTCGTTTTGTGTCGAAGAAAAACTTCGGGAAAACAATCTTGTATAGATCTTGATGAGGACTACGTAATAATCAACAGGATTCATTTCACTTTACACAGTACATAATACCCAGCATTTCATGATTGCTTGCTCCAACTACAAACACATAAGTTTGTTTACATGTCAGCAAAGTGGTCAAACTTGTGTGTACTCACGTATTTTGACTTCTGTGGAATCCAGTTGTCGCATTATCCTTTCCACATTGCGAATCTTGTTGCCGATAGACTCCGTTTTCTCCAGCACAATCTGACATTCTTCTGTCAAATCACAGAAAATATCATCGGCATGGCGAACTAAACTTGCCAGTTGTATGATCGCTCCAAGAACGGCATTTTGACACACCGCTATCGGGGCCAACGTTTCGCCCTTCTCATCGTCTGCTAAAGGCCTTCTTCCTAGCCACACTGGGTGGATAGTTCGATCTGCTAGCGGCATGGCTATGTAGAAATTCAACTATCCTTACATCCTGAGAGAAACTGAACATCAAATCACAACTTTTCACGAATTTTCCACAACTTTGAACCACTTTTAAACACCTGTGACACAGTTAGATCTGACTTTTTACCTGTCTCACTCAACGGTCACCATAAAAATGTTATCACCCAGCGGAGGTAACTCTGCCCCACAGCCCAGAACAGACGACAGACCCAGGTACGCCAGGCAGGCTGTTCCAGTGATTAACCCCGCGCCCTCCGCATGGGAAATCAACCGCTGTCAAAGTTTTTGGTTGGTCGACAGTTCGCAGGGCCTACCAAGCGTAAAGGTCACAGAGAGATAAAACCTCCCTTTCAAACAGGAGTCAGTTTGTTGTGGCCGGGATCAGTGAAAATGTTAACGGTTCGTTCTCACACCATTTTCTTCAGGTCAAGTTGTGGTGTGTGCGGGAAAGATTTGAATAACAAACGACTCCTGTATAACTGCAGCGCTCGTGTCCCCCTTTCTCTTAGCCAATCAGCGATACCGAATCAGTGATCAATAAAATTAGACGCCTTGACTCCTTGAGGCGCAAGATTCGAAATCAGAGACGCGTCTGACGGAGGCCTGTCCTTATCTTGGGGCTGAAAGTTAAGTTTCCATGTAACGTATTTCGCTGTTGATGATGCGGATTCAGAGTTTGTTACCGCAGGCTACATTAGTTTGTGTTTATGGCTGATAACGGTTATCTTGCGCTGTAAACGCTAGTCTATCACGCAGTTCGGGGAGAGAAAATTACTGAGTGGCTGAACCGTTAAGATGCATGATATTAATTTAGTAACTGTGTGTACGCATGTCTAGGTACTCCTTGGGGACACCTTGGTCGAGTGACAAGGTGCTCGTCTCTCATGCTAAGGTACCGGGTTCAAACCCCGGTCGGTGCAGGCATGTTGGAATTTATTTTGGGGGAAACATACCTGTCCCTGATCCTATGGTAGGTAGAATCGAGCACCTAGTCTTCTCCGATAAGGAGGAAAAACTCCGAGGGCTCGTGTGCAGGTTGCTCACGTTAAAGATATCCTGGCAGTTAAAAGTCGAGAAGAGCAGGCCAAACAAGGCCTCTGCCCAGGCAAAATTCTAAAACAACTAATCCCTACCACAAAAACACACAGAAACGAGACCAAGAAAAATGAGGCGTAAATGCCAAGAACAGTGAAAACCCTCAACTAAAGACCTGAAACTCGTCTAGGTATAAAAAATATCTTGAAAGACTTGAAATAAAAGGAAATTGCACGTAAAGCAACAACGAGTGACCACCCAGGTGGGTCACTGGCTGGACGGGGACGGAGGAAAGGGGCGGGGGGGGGGGGTATCAAACCAATCTGATAGTTTCTGTTCAATGGACTGGGATGTCGAGTTTTTACTGGATTATTCCAATCTTTAGGTCCTTAGTTTTCTTTCTTTTCCTTTCTCCTCTATCTCAAACGAGAACAAAATTCGTTGTTGTTATTGTTGTTTTGGGAATGGGGGAGGGGGGGGGGGGAGGTGCTATTCCCCTTGTGACAAAGATCAAAGTCCCGGCTTACCATCCAGGTCCATTTTAAATAATGACATAACACGTCTAACCATGAATTCGCATGACCATTTTGTTGATATCTCTGATATTTTTGTTGATTTTGTAATTATTCTTTCGTCTTCCACCTCTGCGATTTCCTTTGTATTCAACGTGTTCTTTCCGCCTCACCCCCCCCCCCCCCACTCGGCGTCACAAACAAACATAACACATTCCTACACACCTTATGCCATTCCACAACACAAGCGAACCTGATGTGAACCGTAGAATAATAGCTTGAATCATATAATTGCCTTGAAGTCATACACAGTAATATTGTAATGAGTCGGTTTTCAGAAGCGTCAAAATTGTCAAGGGAGCTAAACAAGAAAAAGAGCTTTGATACTGAAATTGCAATAGGGCATCATTACTTCCCCTTGATCTGTCTCATTCCCCTCTTGCTCCCCCAAATCAACCACAGTATCAACGGTATGTCTTATGATTTACTCCAGGCTAGTCCAAATCTCGCCTGACGGGGGTACGCATGAAAAAAATAATGTTCTAAATTTATCAAAATCAGCTGGGTAAGATGGCCCGGCCAGCCATCACATTGAAGGCTTGTTGTTTTATTCTCTGATCAATCTTACTGAAGGATTGTATGCGTGGCATCTTGTGTTACCGCACCTGACAACAGCGGTCTAGTCCTCACTGGCCTCTGAAGTCTGGTGACTCTGGGAAGGATGGTGCATCACCGTTGCCAAAGAATGTTCCAGACTTCAACCTGTCACTACTGTCAGCTGTTGCACTGTATAACGTGTTGTCGGGACTTGCGATGTTACACAGCGAACAACGACGTAAATACACGTAGTGCTTTTCTTCTTTTTTCTTCCAGGCGTCGTCCATCCACTGCAGGATGTAGCCCTCCGCAGACTTCTTCCATCTGGTCCTGTCCTCTGCCTATCTCTGCCACGTTGTGCTCTCGTGCTTGCTGATGTCATTCTGCCATCTTCTAGCTGGCCTTCCTCTGGATCTCTTCCCAGTTCTTGGTTGCCAAGCACTACACCCTTTTTCTCAATCTATTGTCTTTATATCTAGATATGATTGTGTCCTACCCACTTCCATTTCTAAATGATACTTTAACTGATGCACTCGTGTAAGCCGCTCTCAGAGGTTCATACGAAAAAGCACCCAGTTCAAATGATGCATGAAACTTACACACACTCACACAGAAATGTTTGTTTTTAAATTTCTAATAATTTTGGCATTTTTTGTTTAGCTCACTGTGTTTTTTCATAGCCTTAGAACTGATCTTTGCCTTTGAGAATGGGTATTGTGAGAGCTGTGGTCATCTAAGTAAACGATAACAGTGAGTCAGTTTATATCTCTGTGATCCCTGACTTCTTTCTTATTTCACAGCATAGCACTCTATTTTGTTTTGTATTCAGCGTCTTCCTTTCCATGGCTCTTTCTGCTGTTCCGACTTTATTGGTTAGTTGTTCTTTTATCACATTTTAATTATCTTTCATCATTTTGCGCTTTACTGCAGTACGACCACATCAGCATCAAAGATACTGTAAAACAGTAGTTGCAGCAACATGGAACTGAAAGGCAGGCGGTGCTTCGTTCACATAATTAAAAAAAAAAAATTGAAAATTACCTTATCGACAAACGAAACTGGCATCGACAATTCTGTCTTTGAGAAATACCATCCCTATCTTGATATCCTCACCAGCGATATCTTCAACAACATCAACATCGCAAACGCCATTGTCCTCACTGCCATCATTATCACAGCCACCACCACCAACCCCGTTGTCAATACTTCTTCTATTCTCATTACCACCTTAACTGCTTCCTCAATATTTACCTTACCTTCTTTACCACAACCACTGCTGGCACCACAACCCCCTCTAGTACCATAATCATCATCACAACCCTGAACTTCAGCATCACCGACACCATTTACTATCTCACCAACATCACCACTACGTTTAATCATCACCGTCATCACCTCCACACTACAACTCCCACCACTACTACCACCATTGCATCACAATCTTGCCAACATCATCCCCACCACCACCACCCAACTGCACATCACACTCACAACCTCGCTTTCACCATCCTGACCCTTGTCTCTGCAACCACCACCACCACTACCATCCACATGTAACGCCACTGAAAACCAACGACCACGCCAAACCTATTCATCATCACCCTCCAGCAGAAAAGCGTTCCATTCAGTTCCTCGTCCATCCGGCCAACCAATGAACATCCTTCTCAGCCAGGTCAAACACATGCAAGGAGTATTATTTTGCCATATTATCGTACCTGACATTTTGCCGATTTTGATTTTTTTTCAGGAAAATGATTCTCTTACTCCTATTATGTATAAGTGTCATTCCAATCGGTTAAAAACTTTTCAAGATATATATTTGTGACGTCAATGTTATATGTGTTTGAACCCTTTTGCCGACCAGCCTTCAATGGCGGTAAGAGACTCTCGGGTGGAGCCAGAAAGGTGACGATCTTCAGAGGAAGCGTGGTTTCTGTCATGAGATGTTTCAAGCTTCACTTTCTCGAAAAGTTAACAAAAAAACAACAACAACACATACAACAATATACCTGACAAATGCAAGGTATACAAGACATGACTCATTTAACACTTACACCAGACAGTTCACACCCCTAGACCACCACGGACAAGACAATTATCAGCACCAGGTACCACACAAACCAAACAGCACACAGAAACAAGAACAGACATGGACGCCGTAGTTAACTGTCATGACAGTGCACCACAACCAATACCACTAAAGCTATAGCGGCACGTGGCACACTGAAGCCACAACTTCTGTATCAATGACGAACTAACCACAGCCTTTCATAAAACAAAACTACACCTAAAAACCGCAAGCATTTGACACCAGACACCAGGTAACAATGGATCTTGTAAAACCGCAACATTCAAAAGAAATACATCACGTTCAAACCACAACAAAGGATAAGGATAAGAACCACACCTTCCTGGAATATATTCTAATAAAACCACAACGTTCCGCAGCAGCTGACTCGACAACACTCAGCGCCAAATGGCTACATATACAATTTACTAAATTTGGATGCACGTCCCCCCAAGTATTTTGCGCTAGGGGTGGGTATTTGGAGTCTTTTGTGATTCCAGAGCTAGAGACCTCCTCCGGAAATACTCCTTACAACAGTTTTAATTAATGATACTTTCAGATGTTCTTTTTGATTTCCACCTGTTTTGGGGTTGGAAAGGTAAAGGACAGGGTTTGGGATTCGATAAGATTTGAGGGTTGCGGATAAGGACGGGGTTAGGGATAGGTAAGCGTACGTACGCGCCCCAAGCGCAAAACAATTGGGGTACGTACGCACAAATAACAACAGCCTAACATTAAAAACAGTTGTGTGGTATTCTAGCTCACAGACAAAGAAACAAATGAAAGAACTTCACAAAACAACTACGTAGTAGAAATATGAATGAGAGACGAATAATACTTACCTACTGTCAAATACACAGGACATTAGAATAAAAACTGTAGATAATCTTTATTTCAGTTTGACTAAATACGCAATGTGTATATAATTAGAGGTATGTCAATATGAACATGATTCTGGACTATTCTTCTACTCCAGCGCCAAATTCAAATTCATATCTTTCATCCAGTCGTAACTAGTACTTTCATTCTTTTGTAGCAGCACAACTGTACAAAACACAGACAGATAATTATGTTCCCCATATCATCAAATCACTTAGCAGATCTGGCAGAAAACAAAATAAAGCAGTGCTCACACGTGCTAAATGTTCCCCAATTACGTACATCACAATAATTAATACCGGTATAAAAGTCTATTTTAAATGTTTACTTTTTTCATTGTTTGGCTAAAGACAGTTGTACCGCAGATTGAATAGAAGCTGCTTCAGGGGCATTTGAAAATAATCTAGAAATGTGGGAGTACGTACAAACAAGAAACTAACTGATTACTGGATGCTTGACAAATCAATGGTTCAGTTTCTTTCAGTCAGTGCCAAGTGCAATCTTTGTGTGTGATCAAACTTGTAGTTCTTGAATACAATTTCAAGCTTCACGACAAGATGATAAATGGTTCAGGAAATAACATAATAATTCTAATTTCTATCCTATTATATCACACTCACTTATTCACTGCTCACATACGCACACAAGCATAGTACACACACACACACGCAGGTAGCCTACACATTTAGAAACACATAAACAGTATCTAAAAAATTTAAGATAAACCGATTTTGGAATGGAAAATTATTTCTATCGGTCAGAAACTTCATTCTGTGGCATGTTGTCCACACATCTTTAGTAGGGCATGGATGAGAGTCTATATTTAGATTTGGATATCCAGTTAACTACATCAATCCAGTTGTCCAGGTACAAGCGCGTGGTCCACTTGCGATTCGCTTTTTAGAAAACTAGATGAGAGGTTCGAGCCGTAATGAAGCAGTTAAGTCTCTCTCTGTCTTGTCTAAAAAAAAAAAAAACTTAGCTGACACCCGCCCCTCCCCTCCCCTTCCTGCGCATGGACGGAGGCTCACAAATTTATGCCTGGCAACTCCCGAAAGAAAACAAAAACATGATCAAAGAGTAGAGAATTAACCTATCAACCCCTGTTTGAAGTCAGCGAACGTGTACACTACAATCCCATTCTTGGACCCGGACCGCGGGTAAAGACCAGATTTTCTTAACTGAGCTAAAATTTGGATCATTATCCGGATATCCAGATATTTTGTTGTGGATGATCCAAACATCTGGATCTCCCAAACATCTGGATCACCCAAGTCACAAGTCGCCGCCCAGCAGTCAATCTCTTTAGATAAGACAGACTTCGTTTCCCGGTCAGGATGAAAGGCACTGTTGAAGTTTTGTGTTCTGCCCCATTCAGGGTGACTCTAGAAAACCTCGACATCGTCATTCTGGCATTTAGATACAGCGACAGAAATGTTGCTCGTCATTTCATGTTGATAGACTTCAAAAACAAACAAAAATAAATAAACAAAACAAAACAAAAACTGGTGTTGGGCCCTAAGAGCTACAATAATTGAACAAAAATCTTCCCGTGTCAACCAAGCAAAGATAATATGACGGCGGTTATTCTGACGGAGTGGCCAATCTAACTCCAAAGGTTGTATTTTGGCCAAAATTACGAATCGGAAACAGAGAAAGAATACATTTTAATTAATGAAGCTAATCAGCAATAATCAAGATTCTGTGGTTCTATTGCCAAAAACCTTACTCTAATCCAAACCTGAACCTAAGAATACAATATATTACCACAAAAATACATCAATCAAAATCATCAATCACAAAACAAACTAGTTTTGATTATGATACAATTTACTGCCATCTTGACACACAAATTATGATAGATATATAAGAACTACAGAAAAACCTGACCGATTAAACGTCAGACAGACTGGAATTTAATAATTTTGCGATAGTATTTAACCTCAAATATATTTCCACTCTTCTCTCTCATGCTCCAGTAGAACAGTCATTCCACTATGCTAATCAACTACTGATGCAATAAGGCATAAATTATGTATAGCTACACCTGACGTCATAACTGTGTACGTCACGCGTGGACCACAAGGTTTCTCATTAGTTTTATAATTTAACGGAGCGTACGTCACATCAACACAGGAAAGGTGAAAGTAGCTGGTAGACTTTATCACAGATATCTTTGTTGGGACAGACATAAACTCGTCGTTGCACCTGGCATTCGGATATGTAGAAGATGTGAAACTAGAGCTGAGCCCAGCATTCTGGTACTCTGGGGAATTTGTTTGAAGCAACGGCTGCAGAATAAACAGCCGGGCACACCGCTTCCTTCCAGGTTGTGACAGATTCTTTGCTTGAATCTTTCATTTCAACCGAACATATATCGATTGGTAACGTGCACAAGTGGGGAGATCCCCTGGCGTGGTGCAGCCCAAGTCTTACTCCCGAGACGTTCATGTTCATCTCTGCTCGGGATCAAAAGGGTCAGAGCCCCCCCCCCCCCCCCTATGATCCAGTCTTCGCTCGCTTCCATTTTAACTTAAGCTCCATTCCATGTTCTCTGTGGCCTTTTGACATCGGGACACCTTTCAGTACAATAACAGTATAATCCATTCGAACAGAGTTTGCGGGCAATGACACCTTGTAGGAAGAGATGTTTGTAAATCAGCAATGTCTTCTGTTGGCTGAGCATGATCTAGGCATGCCGTTATTGGCCATGGTGGAAGTGTAACATGACAGAATCATCACCATTTACGGTGGTGGTAACAGACAGACAAACAGACAGGCAGGCAGACAGACAGACAGACAGACAGCAGACAGACAGACAGACAGACAGACAGACAGACTGACAGACAGACAGACAGTCAGACAGACAGACAGACAGACAGACAGATAGATAGACTGTCAAACAAACAGATGGTAGGTGGAGATGAACGTTAGAAAGAACATTTTACTAAAGGCACCTTGTGGATCCAAGTTTGGCAAGGCAGTAAACATTTTAAAAAAAAACTGAAAGCTCACACTGAAGTACAGGAAGATGGTTGGACTGGACAAAAGAAAACAAAAACGGAGTGGAGTGAGTGAGAGATAACAATTCCAGGAAGATCCGATACATTTGATAATCCGACAGATTATACAGATTGGTTTGTCATTAAGTCATTGGCTGAACTATGGACGGCGTTTTCCTGTTGTAGTTGTTCCCTGCATTTGGGTTGTTGTAGCTGTTGAAGTTATTTGTGTTGTTGTTGTTGCTGATGCCGTTGTTGACGCCATTGGTGATGATCATGGGGGCGACGGCGTTGTTCTGCGGTCCCACCACACCGTTGTTGTAGCCAAGCCTGGCCGTGATGCTCCCTGCCCCTGGAGGACACACGTTCTGTGCCCACAACTCATGAAACTGGGTCAACTTCCCGGCGTCGATCATGTTATCAATGTCCGCTTGCCTGATGGCTCTATCCATTTCCTTGGTGGGCCGGTACTCCCAGAGTCTCAAAACTGGCCGGTCCTCTCCCAGGTGGCAGACCAGCAAGGAACAGATGACGGACTCTGGAGGGGCCAGACCGTTCTGGATAACCATGGCCTTTACCAGGCACAATTCGTTGACGTCCATTGGTCGAGGGGTGGGCATTCCCGTCACTTTGATATTCACTGCGTAAAGAAATCCATTCTTCCTACATAAAGCGTCCACCTGTCCCGTCAACACTCTGACGAAATTCGACACTTTGACATGCGCAGTGAGACTGACATTGACGGCCTCAAACGAGTCGAACCACCCTTCCATTTTCTTGTCAAAAAGTTTACAAAGATGTCCACAAAATGAAGAATTAAAGTCAACTTGGTATTTGGGTGTGACGTGTTTGAAAATGTCAACAGCTCCTTTAGTTTGTAATAAAGTGACCATGGAATGGAAGAATTGCTTCCCCTGTTCCTCGCGAGCAACGGAAGTGAGAAATTGTTGGTATTTTTCCCGTGTTTTGTCGTGATGAGTGAGATCGAGCCGACACGCCTCCTTTCTGATCAGGAACGGTTCCCACTTGACTCTTTTTTCTGTGAACAGAGGAGAAATCAAGGAAATGATAAGAAAGGAGAAATGGCCTGGCCTATAGTGTACTTACACAAACATACCAAAAACATCAAGGAAGTGCTCATACCAGATGTCAAACAGTGCACGACTGTGTTTCCCCAAACGGGTTAAGTTTGACGATGTGAAGAATTTGTAGACACCGAGACAAATGTTAAATTCTTGGCCAAACCAAAACCTGAGTCCAGACTTTCTCTGGGAATGTCTTTGCTTGGGAAACTGAATAGCATAAGCCTGTGCTAAGAAATGTCTCTCCAGAAACACAATAGGTGTTTTTTTTTTATTATGTCATGTTTCATTGACCAATCAGAAGCCGTTTAATTCGAGACAAGGTCATAAGACACTGAAGTTCAGATCAAACAACTTCATTATTTTGTATTAGGAAGTCCATGCCTAGATTGTAGAAAAGCCAGTTTTTCCCACAACGCTAAGAATTTGGACAGTGTCTTAATAAAATCTTTGATTACAAGATTCCCGGCACCCTGTGCATCTACAAAATCCACCTCAAGTTAATGCACAACACAGACCGGCTGAAAAGTTTACCAGTAAATAATGTGGACACTGCCTTTGCATTAATTTTGATTTAGGCACTGAAATCTGACAATGAAATACGTAGTGCCTAGTGGCGAAACAAGCAATACTGGTTAGTGTGCGAATCACAATGTGCGTGCAAAGGTGTCACTATTGGTTATGTAATGCAGCAAAAGCAGTTAGGGGACCAGTGAACATGGTCATGACGCTAACAAACAATGCTATCTATAGTGTCAGTGACAGGCAAAGATTTTCACCCAGCATTCACACGATTGCATGGCTTTTCTCGGACTCAGAAATGAATGACGTGTCTCAGGGTTTGTGTCATGGTGGATGGCTGTCACACTATTCAAATTACATTATACCTCGTACATGAATGGTCAAACGTTTTTCATTTTTGGGAGTTTGGGAGGGGGATGAGGGGCAGACATGACCACCAGGCTAAGAGTTTTGACGCCTTGATGGGATGGAGAAGTTGCACTGAGACAACAAAAGAAATCAGTGCCACAAAAATAAAGTCCTAACATCTCCCATCGCTCTGTCAAAGGCATTTATCTGAAGGCCGAGGACACCATACAGCACTCAAATTACGCCACAAAATCAATATCTCAATATTGTTGTTGTTGTTGATCTTTCCCATGTTCAGCTTGGGAGATTTACACATGCACAGGACACAAACACACACACACACACACATCTAAGCACCAGTCAGGAGGAGTGAGAGCGAGGAAACACTGGGGAAGTCTCCACTTTGCCTCCCCGCTTACATACAGGTGGAGTGTTGGATTTCCCTGCCGGGATCCATTCTATGTTCCTCCCCCCCCCCCCCCCCCATGAGACGTCCGAGTTCTCAGACTGAAGCCAATGGATTTTCTACGACCATACAATCGTAAAGACACATTATATAATAGTATAACAGGACGGGACATACTGAGAACAACGGGACGACAAAGAATGAGATTTATCGCCAATTACGATACTGAGAAAACAACGGAAAACAAGCAAAAGAATAAATGCAGCAGAAAATGCCTTACGCTGAGTTTGACCGTGATTACAAGAAAAAGCATAGCGATGTGAACACGGTGAGCAGCAGAATGACGAGTTTCATGTAAGAGCTGCCTAACCTCCCCCTCCCCCTTTCCCCCGCAAACACAGCCAAAAAGACAGCAGCTTCATTACTCTCCCCTCTCCACCCAATCTCCCACTCCAGTCACAAGGACAGCTGACTCCTGGAGTTTTCTGTTATTCCAAAGCCTGAGCTGAAGAGGTCAGAACAACAACAATAACTATGTTACTATGGAAACTGAAAAGTGCAAACAATCTAAACGTTAACACCAAGTCGCGGCAAAAATATACTCTCAAGTTAGCCTAAAGTACTGGTTGTGATCTATTCCACAATACTGGCTGATCCACGTCACCAAATTGGTCTCAGGTATCAACCTAAGGCAATCTCAAGCTCTTTTGAGTCTCTGAGCCCTAGACAAAAACCTGGACGTTTTCTGACGTCTTTCAAGAGCAAGATCTTGGTCTTCAGTGAAAGAAATCCTGACTGCAACAACTGAAAGCGGCCAAGTGTCATTCTGTGGTCTACAGACCAATTCGATCTACCCAGGACAAATGCTGACGTTAGATTTCCAATGACACGGCTTTGAATCTGGATCTGAAGCAAAGAATGGCAAGGAATATTATAGCGGCACAGCATGTATCTTGGGGACTTTATTTTGGTCATGGGCAACTGATTCCTTTCAGATTAGTGTCTGTTCCAACTGCCAAATGTAGAATTAATCAGCAGGGCTTTTATGGTAGACCTTGCCCGAGGCCTAAAAAGATCTATCCAAAACCGAATAGCTGCCTTTGCAAATGGCATAATGCATGTAGATGTTTTCTCTACAGGTGGATAATAGATACAGTGCGCGTGTGTGGCAGGGCCACTCAGTATTCGTATTGATTTTCTGTAGACTGAACAGATCAAATTCTTGGCTTGCCAAGGCCTTGGCAAGGACTTACAAGATGAAATAAAAAACAAACACATGAAGTTATGGTCCAGACAACCTGCAAATCGCAACACTTTCTAAGTTCACAAATCGACTTCGTAGTGCTCGACTTAAAGGCAAACGATGACTCGTACTAGAGCCCATCAGCTGAAGCGCTCATACACCCATACACCCATACACTCATACAGTCGTACGGTCATACAGTCATACACTCATACAGTCATACACTCATACAGTCATACAGTCGTGCAGTCATACACTCATACAGTCATACACTCATACAGTCATACAGCCATACACTCATACAGTCATACACTCATACAATCATACAGTCATACACTCATACAGTCATACACTCATACAGTCATACACTCATACAGTCGTACAGTCATACACTCATACAGTCATACACTCACACAGTCGTGCAGTCATACACTTATACAGTCGTACAGTCATACACTCATACAGTCATACACTCATACAGTCGTGCAGTCATACACTCATACAGTCATACACTCATACAGTCGTACTGTCATACACGCATACAGTCATACACTCATACAGTCATACACTCATACAGTCGTACAGCCATTCACTCATACAGTCATACACTCATACAGTCATACACTCACACAGTCGTGCAGTCATACACTTATACAGTCGTACAGTCATAAACTCATACAGTCATACACTCATACAGTCGTGCAGTCATACACTCATACAGTCATATAGTCATACAGTTGTACAGTCATACAGTCATACACTCATACAGTCATACAGTCGCACAGTCATACACTCATACAGTCATACAGTCATACACTCACACAGTCATACACTCATACACTCATACAGTCATACACTCATACAGTCATACACTCATACAGTCATACACTCACACAGTCGTGCAGTCATACATTTATACGGTCGTACAGTCATACACTCATACAGTCATACACTCATACAGTCGTGCAGTCATACACTCATACAGTCATATACTCATACAGTCGTACAGTCATACACTCATACAGTCATACACTCATACAGTCATACACTCATACAGTCGTACAGTCATACACTCATACAGTCATACACTCATACAGTCATACACTCACACAGTCGTGCAGCCATACACTTATACAGTCGTACAGTCATAAACTCATACAGTCATACACTCATACAGTCGTGCAGTCATACACTCATACCGTCATACACTCATACAGTCGTACAGTCATACAGTCATACACTCATACAGTCATACAGTCGCACAGTCATACACTCATACAGTCGTACACTCATACAGTCGTACAGTCATACACTCATACAGTCATACACTCATACAGTCATACACTCATACAGTCATACTCTCATACAGTCGTACACTCATACAGACGTACAGTCATACAGTCATACAGTCATGCAGTCATATAGTCATACAGTCATACAGTCGTACAGTCATACGCTCATACAGTCGCACAGTCATACACTCAAACAGTCGTACAGTCATACACTCATACAGTCGTACAGTCATACACTCATACAGTCATACACTCATACAGTCGTACAGTCATACAGTCATACAGTCATACACTCATACACTCACACAGTCGTGCAGTCATACACTTATACAGTCGTACAGTCATAAACTCATACAGTCATACACTCATACAGTCGTGCAGTCATACACTCATACAGTCATACATTCATACACCCATACAGTCATACACTCACACAGTCGTGCAGTCATACACTCATACAGTCGTACAGTCATACACTCATACAGTCGTGCAGTCATACACTCATACAGTCATACACTCATACAGTCATACAGTCGTACAGTCATACAGTCATACACTCGTACAGTCATACACTCATACAGTCGTACAGTCATAGACTCATACAGTCGTACAGTCGTACACTCATACAGTCGTACAGTCATACACTCATACAGTCGTACAGTCATACACTCATACAGTCATACACTCATACAGTCATACAGTCGTAGACTCATACAGTCGTACAGTCATACACTCATACAGTCGTACAGTCATACAGTCATACAGTCGTACAGTCATACACTTATACAGTCGTACAGACATACACTCATACAGTCGTACAGTCATACACTCATACAGTCGTACAGTCATACATTCATACAGTCGTACAGTCATACACTCATACAGTCGTACAGTCATACAGTCGTACAGTCATACACTCATACAGTCATACAGTCGTACAGTCATACAGCCATACACTCATACAATCATACTCTCATACACTCATACAGTCATACACTCATACAGTCATACACTCATACAGTCATACAATCATACACACACACACTCATACAATCATACACTCATACAGTCATACACTCATACAGTCATACACTCATACACTCACACAGTCATACAGTCATACACTCATACTCATACAGTCATACAGTCATGTCATATCGTGTTAAATTTCAGGACAACTACAGATAAAAATGTTATATGACGCTACTGACAGGTTACAACAGCACACACTATACTGAAAAATTACCATCCGTGGATCAGTTTCTAACAATCCAGGAGTTATACTGAAACATTGTATTATATCGGTTCATCTAAAAACTGGTGAAGGGAAAGCACTAGGAAGAAATACAAGCAGGTGCAAAAGTAAATCACTGCTAGATCTACCGTACTGATGGCTGAATACAGACCGTCGGCAGGATCATAAATGTTGTAGACATTGTCCTGCCCCAGTGCGCGGCCTGTAATGAAAATCTTCATTGTGTAAAAGTCGTAGGTCCGAGACAGCTTGTCCAGTTGCTGCATGAGCTGGGGATCATGGCCTCTCACCACTGGCCGGTTCTCGGGGTGAGGAGGGTGGGCAGGTGGGGTGCGTGAGGGCGGGGGAACCAAGGGAGGCAGAACTTCAGGGTGAGTATAGGAATCTAGGTAACCACCTTTGGCAAAGGCGGCGTCTGAGGGAGTGGGTGGCGAGAGGAATCGTGACATGGGAGATGGGAGAGAAGAGAATGAATGCATGTTCAGCGAAATTGATATAGTTTTTAAAGAGGAAGAAAAAACAACAACACCAGATATAATGCTTTACTGCCTACCAACATGGATTAGTTTTTTTTTTTTTTTCATCTTAAGCGATACAAGACCAGGAGGAAGGCCACGACACCCACTGATAATTTATTTGCTATCGCCCTCCCCAAAAGAATTGTCCATCTACTGCGCCACGCTATGAGTTCTTTTGTTTCTCGGGAGCCTCAGCATAGTGCTGTTGGCCCCCTGTTCTTGATGGTCTCTCTCTTTGGTCTTTCTTGTTTGTTGTTCTTTCTTTCTGTAATCTACTGCGCCCTAGAACATGAAACATTTTATCTTTCCCCCAAATTTAGTCGTAGCGCCAAGAGTTTTGAATTTGCCTTTTATGACTAGCAAAGAGGTAGGGCGGGAGTGGGCAATGAACCTCTTAAAGCCGATGTGAGTAAAAACACAAGCCACACATAATTCAACTTTACAAGGAGACTATGTTGTTCCTCTCTATAAAGTAAATGAACAATATTTCGTACTGAAATAGAAAAAACGAATGAACTTTGACATTTAAATACGGAATATAGGGCCTACATTACATTGGCCAGCTTCACACTTCCAAGCGGTGAGAACTGGAAACACACTATGAAACATTAGTCAGAAAGCTAGGCACTGTTACATCTAACAGGCCTTAGTTTGAAGTGAAACAAGATATATATAGTTTATTTATTCACATAAGGTGCACTGTGAAGATAAGTCGTGAAAGTTGTGCGTTTTTATAAACTGAAGAAAAGAAAAGCCAAAATTCTGAGAAACGCCATGATTGCATAATTTCATTTCAAAGCTGCATTTAGTGGAAGTAATTTTTAAAACTATATTACAAGAATAATTCATTTAATTAATCCCCAGAAAACTATTTATCTATTTGAAAAGAGAGAAAAACAAAAAAAACTGAAGTATAAAAAGGCAGCCTTATTTCGGCAAGGCAACGAGAAAAAGAAGAAATTGCTAATTTTTGTCTCGTTTTCACTTAGCGATAACGACATCAGCTCAGCCGTGAGACTTCAGCTTCTCCAGTCCATTGGTACCGAGTGCCATCGACAGCAGCTAGTTTGACTCTGTGAGCCAGGATCTTTATGAAAACTACGCAGACATTACTGAATGTGAACATCATTCCCTCCCCCCCCCCCTCCCTCCCCCTCCCCCTCCTTTGTTTCTCTCCTAGCCACATTCCGGAGAAAAAGATTGTCTACAGCCATCATGTAGCGCACGCTTCTTTTTATGGTAAAAATGTCACAGAAAAGTTGACAGCTCCCCCACCCCCACCCTGAGTTGTTCATTATCGGTTTGTCCCACTTGCCGTCACAGAATCTGTGTGTGCTCGTACATCGTTTTTAAATTTTATTTCGTTTTTGGCCGGAAGGTCCGGGGTCATGACAGGTTTGTCTCTCTCAATCGTTGCCATTCTTCTTTAGGCGTGGGGGCGGGGGGGGGGGGGGTTCAGTCAACCTTTGTCACTGCTCCTGCTCAGCTGCCGTGCAAATAACCAGATCCTTGCAAGTGCGCATGCTCGACCGCCGTGCACAGGGGAGGGTGGATGGGGAGGGGGGAGGCAAATCCGAACACAGCATCACGGCCAACATCACCACTCCGGGCCGCGGGTGACGTAAGTGAAACAAATCATTAATGAATAAGATTACAGTTGTGTCTTGGTCCTGTATGTTTAACATATATATTCATTTTCATTTCCTGAGTTTGAAGAGTGCAGAGGACCATAACGAACCAGGTTCTGAAACAAATTTTAATGTTACTTTCTAATATCCTTCTCCACCGAAGATAAAGTGAGAAAGACAGACAGGTGAAACACAATATGACACGACATGTTAATCTGATTCAGTGCTGAGACATGAGACAAAATTAAACTTTCAAAACGTGCCTTCTCGTTGTTACATTAACTTTGTGTGTCTGTGATATGGTATGAGACAATAGCATTGCCAACGGGTTAAATTAGAAGCTGAAGGAAAAGGTGCAAGATGCAAGCTAGTACAGCGGGGGAATAATTCAACTAGATTTAGTCGAGCTGGCGACTTGCCTTAGAAAATCTAAGTTCAGTAGGGCTTGCGGCGTACCATAGAAAATTGATCAAAGTTCAGCTACCATGGCGTTAGAAACTGTTTGGCACAGATTTTTCTTTCTTTCTTTCTGTTTTTCAAAAATAATAAACTAAGCCCACTTTTTTATTACAGGTAACATGACCAGAGTATTCGTTCGAGATTTACATTTCGACACTTTCACCTCGTTTTCTGTTTACAATTGTTTTCTCAAAACCAGAAATTCGGCCATCCGGTGTAGCTTACCTCTCCTGTACACAAACGCACAGGTCATGAACTGTTGTCCGGTACAGCACTTCCATGGAGTTTTATCTCCCTAACACTTACAGACAGAAATGTGTTTTTTGGAACATGGCAAGCCGCAGATCTAAGGATATTTTCAATGGCTTCATTTTGAGTATTTTGATCTTTTTCTTATCTGTAAATATTTCCTATGAATCTTCATGAAGCAAACGAATGTCTTAAGAGCTGTAAATAACTCACATCTAAGCATAACAGATATGACGTATTTGTTCACATAAGCATAGTTTACACCATGTCCTTTACTTCAAAAATACAAGCATTATTTCACGTTGGAATAGTAGGAGAAAAAAAAAAGGCTGTAAGCAAATAGAAACCATGGCAAACATCGTCTCTATACTTACCTGGATCATATGTGCTGTAGACATTGTTCTCTCCCAGACCTTCCACTGTCATAAAGATTTTCATTGTGGTCAAGTCGTATGTCCTGGACAATTTCTCTAATCGCCGCTTCAGCTCGTCCAGATACTGCTGGTAGCGCTGACCATAGGGCATCATGGCACCACCGTCCATCTCGCTGGCTGGACAGATCCTGATTTCCAATCCTTGTCAAGTTCCAACACGCCCCAAAATGTTCGGGGTGATCACCTGAAGGTTTGGAATCCGTTCATTTCAATGAAACCAAACTACTTGTCCTCAGCTCTCAGTTGGATGGACGGGATAACAACAGTCAAGGATACCTGCGTCTTCTAAACCGGTCCAAGTTCTTGACTGTATCTCAATGCACACCACATCACTAATTAGTTGAAATGTAAACTCCTATGTTGGTGTTTTCACATGATGAAGAACGAAGGAATAAATATATAAAGTTTACAACAGGAAAATCGTAACGCCGACAGACACAACTTGTGTGCTGGATTACTCCTCAGTGTGTCCTGCTAACCTGATCGATTCTGTTCCTCTGAAGATGATGGTCACTCGTCAATCATCTGATCTGCCACGTTTCATTCAGCACTGGATCAAGTCTCCCTTTCTGTCTGTCCTCTTTAAGAATGCCGAACTCAAAGCGTTGTGTAATCAAGTGTCACTGGATTGAAGTAAAGGATTTCTTCAGGCAAAACCTAGAAAATGTACAAGCGAAATGTCAGCATTCCTCATACAAATTGGGAAGATGTTGGGCGTTTTGACTTCAAGTGACAGGACTGAACGCCACGACAGTCAGATGACCAGGTGCAGTAAGTGATCTGTTTAGACAGAAGAAAACAAAAGAGAAAATGATGGCCATTTCACACCGTTGCCCATCCCACCACAGATTGTATTTGGCAAAGTCCCAGGTTAACAACAAATGACAAGAAAACCACAAAAATTCTAAAAGTATAACAATTTTAAATGAAAATAAGAGACTTTGTGAGCCTTTAAGCAAACAGAAATCTAAAATGGAAGTGACGAGTATTAAATGATTCCTGAAATTTTGCATCGTTCTATTTTACCCTCTTGGACATTAAAATTTTCTCTTTATTTGGCCCTAAGTCTGTTCTTGAAATGTTGATTTAGGTTTTCTGCCGGTTATGAAGACTACCGTAGTTTACTTGACTCTGCTGAGTTATTTCATGTGCTGGTAAAAATTACTATTGCCACAAACATTCACACAGTTACAGCACACATGTCTACTCGACTACAGCGACCTTGGATGTAAGAGGTAAACAAGATGACACAACTCGCTGATTCTAGGCTACAAGACGTCAGTAGAGGGTTAAACGTGTCGTAGTTCTTTTTACCGAATCTGTCTTCCGTCGTGATATAACAATATTTATTGCATGACTAACATGGTTGGCAATTATGACAGTCATGACCTACCATAGGCTGCCCCCCCCCCTCCCTACTCGCCGACCTGTTTCATCAGCTTTATTAAAACGAGCTAAGTACACGTACTGGGGAGTTTTTTGGGAGGGGGGGGGGTTGACACAAGTAGGCTTATTTCAGTTGACAGCAAATTAATGTTTCCCCGTCGTGCTGTCCTCTAAACAAACATAAAAATCTCCCAATTTTCTGCTGATAACACGTCGTTATCTCTCGACTCCTATTTGTCATGAACGACATCGGGTATCAAAAACTACTTTGTTCATGAACGTATCGCATTTCCTTCTTTAAAGTCTCTGCATAAGTAACAGGCACCCCACAGCAATGAACCCATACAGATTCTATACGTAGATCTCACATTGACCGAGTTGCAATAAAACTTGTCTGTTTTTTTTGTTTGAACAAAAGTGAATTGAACAAGAATGACAAAAAGTCGATTCAGATGTTTCCAGTACATTAGAAATATATTTTACACCCTCTACCTTTCCTCGGTGTTTATAACTACAAATATGAGCAACTGAGAATTTCTTGAGCACAGGTCCGATGACTGTTGAGCTTCCTGGGCTAATCAAGAAGTGTGAAAATCACCACAGGAAAGTTCGCGAAAGGGTTTTAAAACACATCACAGTACAGTACACGTGTCCAATTCATTTCTCACAGATAAATTCACAATTAACACGTCGCTCAACGGCACAGTTTTGTATTCTCGATGCCTATAAGACATCATAATAATACATAACATAAATTCATCTTGAAGTTTGGCATGGGCGAAGAAAACGTGTGCTGGTTCCCCAGCAAAATCTGTCCAGCCACGATAAACTGGGAACCAACAGAACACGTCAAATTTCCCATCCTGTTATAGAGTGAACACACGCAGCGCAGACATAATGAACATTGGCCTACCGTGTCTTGCAGGCTATTTCTGCCACGTCTGACACTTCTTGTGACACCGAAATACACACGGCTCTTGGCCGGCTGGGCAGATATTGTGAATTATTTCTGTTTTTTTTTTTTTTTACGGTTGAGCGTTTAAATTTTCTCTTTACATTTGAAGTTTGTGCAGGAGTCACACACCAAGTGTGTTCTATTCGTCCGTCCGCGCTGTCATGCCGTGTTAAATGATTGACTTAGCCTAGCTCAGACACGATGACCCTGGATATGCCTTGAACTTTTCAAATCCTCGTCAGCTAGGCGAGGTGCCAGTTCCTGTGTGTGACAGCATGATGACAGTTATTGTTTGTTTTGGTCCCTATTCAATTACATAACATCATGCGTTCACTGCATTTCGCCACTGCCGATATAATTTTGTGTTTGAAAATCGATCTACAAGAACTTGGAATACAAATCGATATTTGATACATGTAGTACATTCCTGCGGATAAAGTTAGACATTTTCAGACGTGAAAGAAGCAGTCACTGCTATCTGTCGGTATGTCTCTGTCTGTCTATCTGTCCATCTGTCTGTCTGTCTGCTGGCCTGTCTAACTGTCTGTCTGTGCCATTTAATATTCGACATTAAGTCTAGAAAGACGGACGTACACCTATTATTTTCTTCCCCTCTGTGAACATAGGAATGCATGAAAAATAGAAAGAATGAATAACAGACGCTCGTTAAGGTGATACTTAGACAGATGTAGGGGTAGAAGGGAACAGATTTTGCGGATGGAAGGGTGGGGTGAGGTTGGGGGGGGGGGCACTGCTTTTTATTTCTAAAATATATGACTTGTGTCAAAGTCATGTCACAAAATTTGTGGTCACTGTCGTAGGTAAATGAAGCCTGGTGGAAGTGACAGAACAGATAAATATCTGTACACAGTTTCTAGGTGGATGTCATGATTTATGCATTATTTTCTTTCTTGTTTTGTTGGACATTTCACTGTCCCACGTGTCACTGTCAGGTCTATGTAAAACTCCATGACCCAGATTTAACGTGAATGAAGGCTTATTCATGCATGTAGGTTACCCCCCCCCCCCTCCGTCGGGGAATGGCTTAGTTTCCGTCAGCTCAGTTATTAAATAAGTGCTACACTGAGATCAAATATCGCGATATCTCTTTTATGTGTGCAGGCAAACCTAGATGGCAATTAAATCATGACATTAATATATTTGTTGTTATTGTTGATATCACATTTGGCTCTGTCTGGGGGCCTTTGTTGTAGGAAAATGGGTAGCCTAGTGTATTGTTTGGGGCTTGTGAGATTGCCAGACGTTGTGCCACATTGCCCTTGAAAATAGGTTTTTGCCACTGGCTAGGAGAAATTAAAAAAAAAAGCTGAATAACAATTGGTGGAGTTTAACTTGTTCCTTCCGACAGACAGCTGCAGCATGACTTTACCCAGCTACAGAAGTCATCAGTTCTCGTCTGAATATTTATGCTAATGTTCATGGAAACTTTAACAAATTACAGATTATCATTTTTTAAATTTTTTTTGCAAATTGTAAACGACTTTATAATCAATCGCAAAGATTAAGTCTAATTTTATCAACCAATCAACTTGGAAATGACAAGAAACCACACCACCAACAGTTGACCGTCGATCACAAGTTGCAGTCATGGCAGTACCACAAAATAATGATACAAGAAATGGTAATTATTGTACAAGGAAATTATTGTAACTATGAACTCTAGATCAAAAACACACTCAGGCAAACATTCCTCTTGAATTGGCACTTGCACACATATAATGATCATCAAGTACACACAGATGTAGGAGAACCAGTTGTTTACACAAACTGCAGTCCAGCACAAATGAGTCCAGCTGACACTAGGAAACACTTTCTACTGCTACTGCTGCCATCCTGAGACCGCACATGATCTAACTTATCCAAGCATACATTCCTGCCTCTTCGCCTCGTAAAAAATATCCCTCGCAGCGAGTCCTTTTGGGGAAGGGGGGTCTACTTTAAAGGACAAACAGGCGACTCTATCTAGACACTAGACAGGTAGTAGACAGGTAGGTCAGGTCTTTGTAAGACCAGACCAAAACTTGCAAGGAAAGTTGGGCGTAGGTTAACTCTAAATAGGCTTGTAAGAAACGGAAACCATTGAAAATGATTTATGTGTTGATAGTGTTTTCTATAACGTGGGCCTTTCGAGCAACTTGAAGTTGTAGGGCGAGTCTGTCGGTTGATACAATGTAGCTGTATTTATTTTCTGAAACTGCATTTGTGTACGTGCTTGTGAGAGAGAGAGATAGAGAGAAAGAGGGAGAGGGAGGATGAGAAAGAGAGAGAGAGACAGAGAGGGACAGACAGACAGACGGACAGACAGATATATATTATAATATATATATATATGTACCGGTATTAAGAGACAGAATTTGGGCTTCACCATTAGATCAAAGTTTTTACGGCACAGGGCGAGGTAAAGAATGTTCGAATAAGGTAAAATGAAAGAAAATAAGATAAAATAAGACAAGGATTATAACAACTTGGAAGAAATAAATTATTCGAGACCTTTATAGATGGAACCTTGCTAAATGAGGACTAGGCTTGCAGCTGGTATAGGACGTACATTGCAGGCTTTTGAAAGGAATTCAGCATGTTATCTTACCAGCAGTTAATTTCACATTTATACAAGGCGTAGGTCAATATGTCGAGGGATTGAAAGTTGAACAGGCCGTTTCAGCCGTTGGGCAAATAGAAATTTATTTAATCAGAGCTCTGAACATAAACGTAACTAAATACATGTGGGATAGAAACATTTAGGGATTTGAATGCTTACTTGTGAAACGCAAGCAAGTAACACAATCTTGGCACAGTGAATCGGTATTGCGGTCTTATTTTGTGATTTGCTGTTTTTAAAATTTTCACAAACTGTCCTAAACTAATAATTATGTCTTCGGTACTAAACACCGTACCGAAGATGGACACTCACTGATCTCTAAATAAACGTTCTTATAACCAATTGGAAAGCCGTGCCTGTTTCATCAAGAATGAGAGTGTAGTGTCTGCTCTATACAGTTTCTGATCTCTGTTTGATACCTAAACTCCGCAGCGTAGCAACAGAATACACTGAAGTTTTAATATCACAAGACATTTAAACACGATCATTTTCCAGAAGTATCTTTGTGTTCCTTGGTGCAATGTGCTACCGCAATAGATCTCAAAATCTGATTCAAGAGACGTTATCACGATCTAATTGCTAGCGACCGTTTAAATGTACGTGTGGGTGAAATGTTCTTTATAAGTGTATAAGTGAATTTCGTTTCAGTAAAACGACCTTGGCGCGACAGCCATAAAGATTTTATTTCCTAGGTCTCTATACAACAATGGCCTGCATTCAGAAAAGACCAACGCCTGATTAATTTTTCCGTGGTCTGCAAACGGTGAAAAACGATCAAATGACGCGCATTTTATTGACAATATTTATCATTCTGTTCTGCCAATGGAGCGTAAACGTGGTCTACTTTGATATTTTCCCTTTCACAAGACACACTGAAGCACTAAAGTCTTGATCGTGTCACATTCTAAAATGATCTACACTACGTTAGCAAATAAAGCTCGGTTTCATCGATCTACCAGCACTGTCTTTTTATGGTAAAAATGTCACAGAAAAGTTGACAGCTCCCCCACCCCCACCCTGAGTTGTTCATTATCGGTTTGTCCCACTTGCCGTCACAGAATCTGTGTGTGCTCGTACATCGTTTTTAAATTTTATTTCGTTTTTGGCCGGAAAATTACCGTGAAAAATCAACTCCTTACAAGTCGTGACCCAGCACGGCAATTATATTACTTAAACCCTGACAACTGGCACTTTCAACCACTTGAGTAGTTTTTCAGTCGACAGTACCGCTCTTCATGCTGCGTTCAGTCAGATGACTTAGTGGGAGTTAAGTACGTTTTTTTAATTGGATACTGAGGGAGGGGATGAGGGGGAGAGAGGGCAAGATAAATAAAAAGTATACAATAATTCACTGGAAGCAAATGTAGCTATTGCACGAAACAAACTTTATCAGTAGGAATGTTTGTTAATAATATTGGATACCACTGATAGAGGGCAGGAAGAGACGAGCCGGCAAGATAAAAAGAATACAAAATAATAAATCACCGGTATCAATGTAGCTATCAGTGGAAGGTTCGTCTTCATCTGTGGTTGTCAATATCTGAACACTACAAAAAAAGTATAAAATCATTTTCACTATTACCAGTTTTGTCTTTATGTGAATGACTGTGCGTGTTTCATTCGGAGTATCTGAAGTTAAATCTTTCAGCGCCTCTGTACTCGAATGTTATACAAGACATTACAGACCAAATTTGAACGACTAGAGAGTACAGGAATTTCCAAAGGTTTATCAGAACAACAGAAACTGAGGCTGACGTCACTGGTGATTCCAGCTCGAGCACACAAATCTGAGATAAAAGTCTGACATGTTGACTTGACCTTCCCTGCTAGATTGGCGTTTTTATGCTTTTGTTATTGCTTTTTTTGTTTCAAGCTCCACGTGCCTGAGAACAGAAACATTTCGCGAGGTGGCCAGTGAAATGTTTACACTGTAATGTATTGTGTCCTTGTCGTGTACCATGTAGTGTGTGTTTGGTATTAAATTTTGTGTGTGTGTGTGTGTGTGTATGTGTGTGTGTGTGTGTCCGCGGTGCGGATTGGGATACCCTTCGAGAGGGGGTTGTTAATGTACCTGCGGTTGTGGAATTATGATGATTGGTTTGAGGTTCGGGACGGATGGGTTTGGAAGGGGGGGGGGGGGGGAGGGGGATCTTGTCTCGTTTGGCAAACAGTGCCCAGGGACCTACATCAGTGCATGTATATTTTTTCCTGTTAGTGTTACATCGGATGTTTATGGGAGATGGGAACAGCCGGTCTGTGACAACTTGGACTTACCCGCATCTAACGGGCCTTCGCCTTGGTTATGGTTCCAATTGATGACAAAATAGTTCCACTGATAAACTTACTCAACAATTATAGGCAAAGAACTTTAAATAATATTATCTCATTATATCAAAAAGCAAACGAACAATGGAAAAAGCCAGTTCAATTTCATTGATTAATGGCAAATTCATTTATGTAACATGAAGCCACAGATACGGGTCTCGAAAGAAAGAAATCTCACAAGCCAAAATTCGACTTAGTCATGAATTGCTTGTAATTATGTAATATTCGTGGAATTCAAGATAATAATTTTAATTTAAACTTAAAGGTATCTTTTAAGATGCTTTACAGCATTGCTTTTTTCTTATTCCTGGCAATGGATTTGATTTCTGTCTCTCGTTTTCGTGATTAAAATTGTTTCGAGATCCTTGCCTCTGATTGCCAGTGAATATTCTGACTAGACACCTCAGGTTCGCATCCCACCCACGGCAGGGTGCAACTCAACAAAAATTTCTCGCGCTGCTTTTAAGGCATTCACTAGTGGACAGCCTGACAGTAGCCCCGGCCTGATCTCAGATACAACATTGTTATACTGAAAAGGGGAGTAAAATCTCTACAGACTATCATGTTTGAGACTGTACTTGTACTTGGCGAGATGACTGAACTCCAAGTCAAACAACGTCGCATTTTGACAGGTGTTGCTAATAAAACCTCAATGAAAGTTATTTGTCATCTTCGAATGAAGCTCTGACAATTGTGATGGATTAGAGAAATAATTTATGGTGGCGGTGATCCGGACACTCCGTCAGAGATGAGACCATGAGGTTTGGATTCAGGCGTAACTATCCCTCCACTTTTGTTTTTAGTTTTGTATGTGTTTGTTCACTTGCAATATAATTTTTTGTTCTCTGTTCGACCGGTCAAACAGGTAGATCTAGTTTATGTGTTTCCGTGTCCAAAGTCCTCGCTGTGTGTAGCGCCAGAGCTCCAGTTAGAATGTACAGCCACATATTTACCATTTTCAACTCCCGGGCTTTCAATTTTTCGCACAGTGAATACATGATAAAGATTTGAGTAATATTTGCAATAAGTATAAAATCAACACAACAGAAACAAATTCAGCAATAACAGAAGTAACAGAACATTATGGATTCGTTTTCCCTGCTTTGCAGTGTGCAAATATTGACGTGTGAAATTACTGAAAACTTTCTCTGTTAGAAACCATTGCATGTTTTCTTGTTTTTCTCTGCACGAATACATTTAACATAATGGGTCTTAAAGGGTTAAGTCAGATTCTGTCTTGTCCAGTCCTAAACGCGGTCGTGGTCCTCGCTACATTTAACCTATTATACTCCACGATGGCAGCGGCTCAGTTTTCCCCACATCTGGACATCACTGGATATCTAAACTGACCCGTAGTGACCCTGACCTCAAAATATGACTTACTGACCCTTTTCCCCAGACAAAAAGCACGAAGAAACAAAAAACCCGTGGTGTGTGACCCATTACTACAACCGCATATATTATGTTACTAAATTAACACGGGGAATGAACATTTAAGTTGACCTCGTTCTTCAGTAGGAATGAATGAAAATGCTTGTAGATTAGGTTGGGCATCAAACCCCAAACCAAATAGCCAGACTATTTGCCGCCCAGGGGTTAAACTTTGGGCAATGGCTAGAATTACACCTGAACCCAATTTTTCCAAAAGTCCGTCACTGAAACATATCGGAATTCTCAAACCCGCCTTGACCAAATATCAATATTGTTTTCTTTCCGTAACTGTCGTTCCTATTGCAAGTTAGATTTAAGACGAATCTGGACGATTGTATCGTGTTTGATTTCTCCTCAACAAGGTGTGCAGCAAATGTTTGAAAGTGATGGTGCGTGTTCATCCACATGTACACTTAGCTTAAAACAACAGAGCTACCACTAGATCATACATGTTTACTGGAATCATTATTGTCATTGCTATACCTACTTGTGAAAGAAATAAAATACAGGCAATAATGATGCCTAATAGTTTGGTGGCATATTGAATTAAGTTAAAGTTTACACGGCAAAGAACAACACACTGTTAACCGCCATTGACGATAACTTTATGAATCCTTTAGATACCATTTTCAACTAGTTTAAATATGCAGTAAGAACAAAAAACAAAAACACGAGTACATTATGTTTCTATGACACCGTAGTAAACAAGGCGGTGAAAGGTTAGAAAAGATATCGCCTACCTGTTACTAGAAGGATGACAATATTGACAGTGAGACTGAGGTCAGCACGCAATTGCTATGGCATCAAGCAAGTTTATCCCTTGGCTTACAACCATCCACACATGTTGCACTAGATCAGATCCCGATAATACATGCTTAGCATTAAGCAGGACCTCCCTCTGTGGCGATCATAAGCAGCTATGACAATGAAGCTCCCATTAACACGTCTCGGCACAGCTCATAAATAAAGTAATGACCCGTTCTGGGAGTGAGACTTACTACTGGTACCGGGGTCCTTATTTTATAGCATAAAATGAAAACGTGCACCAGTGGTCGGTATCAATACTTAATCTGGGTTACTTCAGATGCGTATTCGTGCTATCGTGCATGTTACATTTTGAAAGATGGTGAACTGGTTGAAGGAAATAGGCAAGCAAGCAGGTTTGTTGACCTAATTAGCCAAGTAAGCACCCCCCCCCCCTCCCCGTGGGAAAGAAAAAGGTGGGTAAGGCAAGAAAGAACAAGAACCTGAAACAAAAACTAGAAGAAGAAAAACTAATTGAGGCACGAGGACTCGCGGCACTGGGCGGGGCACTGGGCATAATCTGAGCTCATAACCAGTTCGACATTTCACGACCAGCGCATTCAGATGGCAGACACCTTTTCTGACTGGGCCAGGTAATTTTGTTTCTTTTAACACTATCAGAAGACAAGACGCTCTCGAGCATTTTTTGTTTTGTTTCAAGTAGCCGATCTGGTCGTGCTTTTTTCATTGATCAGTCAGATAAATAAATAATACATTCGTTTGAAATGGTGTAAATCCAGAAATGGTGTAAATCCAGGGTATCCGTTGGCAGGACAGAATCACGAATCAAGAAGTGCTAGACAGGGCTGGCTCAGCAAGTATCTAGTCAATCCTAATGAAGGTCCAACTACGTTGGACTGGCCATGTCATCAGAATGGACGACAGCCGCATGCCCAGACAGCTCATGTATGGTGAGCTGAAGCAGGGCTCAGGCAGACAAGGAAGACCCAAACTGAGGTACAAGGACATCCTAAAGAGTAACCTCAGATGGAGCGGCATCCAGCCACGTGAGCTCGAAACCATTGCTGCAAACAGACATGCATGGGGGTCGCTCATTTACAGAGCGACAGCTGGTTTCGAACGGGACAGGAGACAGCGTCATAAAGCAGCAAAGGACAGACGCCATGGAGCAGCGTCTGCCCCAGCTGAAACAACAGATTACCGTTACGACACCTGTGGGCGCCTCTGTGCACCCAGTCTTGGACTGCGGAGTCACATGCGCTCCCATCGATGAGTTCACAGACTACGTCTCCATCGGAATCGATGGACTACCAACAAATCCAGAAAAACGGATGGTTGGAGAGAACTGATACTGTCTACTTTTGTCCTAGATCATTATATAAGTATTCCAGGGATAGCCAAACCGCAGCTCGCGGGCCACATGCGGCTCTTTGACTTTCAATGTGCGCCTCCTGGAAATATGTTGGCTGAGCTCTTTTTTCATCACAGTTTATATAAAATGTAAATAAGAAGAAAATTCAGGCTTTATAATCATGCACTATGTACTGAGACCCCACTGGTTTTAGACAAACTTTTGGTGTTCATGGTTAGTATGTTAAACTTTTTCTCTTCCTCCACATTGATTTGTTCATAACTGAACACATCGCAAGGCCCATTTTGTCATTGGGTCAAGTGGTTTCGCTCCCTCATTTCATGTACAAACCCAGGCATAAAGAACATGTTCTGATCTTGACAGATTAACTTGTTTATGGCATTCGCACGTTTCTCCTACATGTTCCTGTAGTTCATTACTGTAGTTAATATGTTCAGTTAAAACATTCATCAGTCAAGATGTTGAAAACATTTGGCATATATATGTGTACTTTGTGGTGACTGAAACTAATACAAATAACAGTTTATAAAAACAACAACAACAACAACTGCATACGGTACATGAGTAAATATTATTGCATGCATGTATTTGTTAATATCCAGATAAACATTTGTAACAAAATGTATGTACCGGTACATGTATAACATTAAAAACATGTGTCTAAACTGTGCTGACATCCTGTGGCTCTCGATCATCGGAAGTTTAGCGTATGTGGCTCGTACAATAAGCAAGTTTGGCCACCCATGAGATGTTCTGTACATCCTCTTGCTTTTCCTGGCACAATATGGCCGCCGACGTGTTCACGCGCTTTCTTCAAACTCAAACTCAAATTCCAGCGAAAACATAATTATGATGAAGGTTTTCAAATTAATTGTCATCGTTAAAAATTGTATGAAAATGATACTAGATTTTTGTCCGTTTCTTACAATACATTATACATGTATGTATTTACCGGTACGTACCTGCAGCTGCACCGATACTGAAACGACATAATCGGATCTGCCACCCTGCTACCCTCACGTAAATGCTGTGGAACTTAATGGCACCGTTCTGGCCATATCTTCGTATAATCAAAACACTGAACTGCGATCGATAAGAATCTCTCTTACCCGCCCCGACACGCACCGTGATCGCCGTATAGAAAATCAATCGATCAGTCACAATGGACGGGTAGCCCAGATAGGGGGAGCAAAACCAACGATTCGATTAGGCTCTGGAGTTTGTGTGTAGAACGTCATGAAGTTAAACACTGGGCAGGTCTTAAGACGTCTCGGAAGGCGGGAAACCTGGGACATTGAGGGTTACGGTCACCCTGTTTAGAAAGGAAAAAACAAAACAAAACAAAAGTGTCGGCCTGTAAGTTCATTACCAGCAGTTTTAGTGTCGGATTAGTGAAATCTGATTAGTCTGGCTGTAGTTTAGAAAGACCGGTGAGAGGGCCGAGGGAAAACATGAAGGAAAAAAAAAGAAAGAAGAAATGAGAAGTACGTGTATAATAAAGTTATAAAGTATACAAACCAGACATTTTAGGAGAGAGAGAGAGAGACAGAGAGAGAGAGAGAAGAAGAAGACAAGGAAACGAGTCTGAAGAAGTGGAGAGAGAGAAGAAGAGAAAGAGAGAGAAGAAGAGAGAGAGAGAGAGAAGGAAGAAGAGAGAGAGAAGAAGAAGAAGAGGAGAAAGAGAGAGAAGAAGGAGAAGAGGAAGAGAGACAGAGAGGAGGAAGTGAAAGAGAGAGAGAGAGAAAGAAGTAGAAGAAGAAGAGGAGAGAGAGAAAGAGAACTAAAGGTGGTGAAGAAAGAGAGGGAGAACAGATAACGCGATCAAACGTGTTTCAGATAGAAATTGGAGAACTTCAAAGGTTTTCCATGAAGTAAACTCTCACACCACACACACTCACATAAATATACAGCAACAGGCTTGTGACTGTAAGAGCAGCTTGCAGGCAATGACTTTGAGTCATCATGAACTGTTCAGGTTTTGGTCACTGGAGCTCTCAAGTTCAGCAGTCAACAAACTGCTCTTGCTTCTAAAGCTTTTTGGATCTTTCAAATAGATACCATGAAAGACTACACGTATTTATGAATAAAAGCCTTGTTTACCACAGCTCTTAATCCTTGGCAGGAAAGTGAGTTCAAGAAAACCTGAAACTGTTTGAACTGTAAACCTAATCATTTCATAAAATCACAATGAATTTCATGACCTACAAAATGTACTATTTTCACTATAAATTATGGCAAACAGGAAGAGCCAGAGCAAAAGATTGACAGATTATGTATACATGTATAAATACCCGACAGTCGGGAGGGTGGAGGAATAGATAGATAGACAAATAGACAGATAGACTGACAGTCAGGGGGGGTGGAGGAATAGATAGATAGATAGATAGATAGATAGACAGACAGATAGATAGATAGATAGATACTAAGATAGATAGATAGATAGACATACAGACAGATAGATTGATAGACAGACAGACAGATAGATAGATAGACAGACAGACAGACAGATAGATAGATAGACAGACAGACAGATAGATAGATTGATAGACAGACAGACAGACAGATAGATAGATAGATAGACAGACACACAGACAGACAGATACATAATATTATAAAAAGAAAGACAGATGTGCAAGACCAAATTCAACAGATACAAAAGGAACAAACAAGCACCAGGATCATGAGAAATCATCATTATAGTACATACTTTATTATTATGATACATTACAATATTTACATTTTATCATGAATCTCAAAATGTCATCATTATGCACATCAATGATTGATAACAAATCACACTGCATAATAAGATTATAATATATTAAAATTCTGTACCCATTCTTTTTCATTTTTAAAAAATCTCAACAACTTTCATTACATTACGGTATAAAGTTCTAGCGCAATGGTAGGTTATGTGCCACATCATTTAGAAACACATTACTCAGTCAAATTAAGGTTCTGCTGATATTTGTCTATATATTTTGAATCAGAGGCTCATAACTACAAAAGTGCTGGTTGCTTCCAATTTTTAGGGGCCTTCGTGTAGAGGAAAATACTGAAAGAAAAAAAATGTGGCAGAGAGGGGGATGGTGGTAGGACTAGGAGAGGAGAGGACAGAAGTGTTTATTTATTGAAGATCACACATTTTAAATATGTTTTTGTAGCTTCAGAAAATTACAATTTCAAAGGGAAAATGAAATTGAAACCCTATAATGAAAACTGGAAGAACCGTATACCTCCTGGAAGGCATTATGGACAATTAACGAAGACTTTACACAACATCATGATAATCAGGCCAAAAACACAACATACATGTACTAATGTGCATATAAATATCTCACACTGTGATAACATAATGGCCAATCTCACTTTTCCTGGTTTTGGGAAAAGCCAATAAAGCTGGAGGGAGGGGGTGAGGGTGTAGGGATAGTTTTTTTATTTAATTTTGCCTGGCCAGCGGCCTGTTCAGCCTGCTCTTCTCTGTTTCCAATTGCCAAGGTAACTTTAATGTGCGCAACATGCACATGTACACGGGCCCTTCGAGGTTTTTGTCCTTAAAGACTAGGTGTTCGATCCTACCTACCATAGGGCAAGGGACAGGAAATATGACAATAATCCCAAAATTCCAACATGCCTGCACTGGCCGGGATTCAAGCCCGATACCTTCAGCATAAGAGGCAAGCACCACACCTGTGACACCCATGTGTCCCTGAATATAATATGCATCTGTACAAGACAGTGTTGGCCATGACCTCAAGAAAAATGTGACAGGTCAATGCAAGTTTTGCCTCACATCCAACAAAAAGGGAAAAAAGGCCATTATATAAGCAAAGTGAAGATATTTAAAATAAATGGAACTTCCAATCTAAAGCACACGGCTGAAAAGAAAGCACTGAGCAGGTACCTTGACTGCCAACAGTGAGTTCTGAAGATGTTGAAAAGATATGAAGCAAGGAAGTACTGTCACGTCATGTCCGTGTTTAGTTAGGGCAAAACTTTTGGAGTGATTTCACACACAGAATGAGTAGTGTAGGCCTACAACTTTCTCTGTACTGCATACAATGCAAAAATTTCATTTATTACACTAACACATAATCCCGATTTTACTTTCAAAACTGCACTATAACAGAGACTGATCCTCGTTTGTCTTTGCTTAATTAGATCATAACCAGCCTGTCATACCTAATGCAAGATATTCACTCAGGGTGCCCAAAACTGCAGCAATTGTGCCAATTTTTCAGCAAAGAAAAGAACCAATTTTTCAGCGTACCCACGGTACCCTCAGGTCTAGTTTTCATATTCACAAATACAAGGCAGATAACTCTGTTAAACTCAATTTTTGATATCTAGTACATGTCCCACACAGTGTAGATCTAGTACTGTCATGACAATAACTTTGCATTACCTCAGTTTTATGGTGTGAGCTGAAAATGTAATGAGTAATGTAACTTCCAAGATAATCCAAAGTTCTATGTTGATCAAAGCTACCTTTCTTATTTGACTTCTTTATCTCCTGGTGAAAAAAATTATGATTTTTTTTTCACACTTCCAATTGCACCTTTTGATGATTTTACAATGATTCTAAGTTTCTACGTACATTTCTACCCAATTTGTTGTCCTTTCATCCACACAAAAGTAACAAGAATGCAACACATACACAGGGCCATTCTATACATCAGCGCCATAAGTTTCAGTGTTTGAAAAAAAAAACACAAAAGATTAATTACAAGTTAAAATTAGTACAGTAAGTTAACTTAAATAATGTTTCAAACTTTGAACTCTGTGCTTATGCTGAGACTTAAAACTATAACATCAAGCGATCTATCCTAAGCTCTCTATATAGTGCAGTAATGTAAATAAGAATCTGTGTCATTCATTGAATAAGTTCTGGTAAAAAGTCAAGATTCTCAAAGGATCACATTCTCAGACATTCACAGGGATTCTCAGACATTCACAGGCAGTTATTTATTGCACCATTTTGTCAATTGTTGAGTAAAAAGAAAAAAAAATTGTTTTTTTAAAATGGTTGATCAAAAGATTGTAGCACAACAGCTTTCTCCTATTTGGCTTCAGGATTAGACAATGAACTCTTGGAAGCCATTTTTTTTTTGGTTGCCCAGGACTGACCAACAAAAGAAAAAAAAAGACCTTGAATAGTTGGGCTACAGACAAATACCACTGCTCAAAGTGCCTTATGTCTTGGCCATGTTCCTACATGTACATAGTTCACCTTCTCAATGGACTTACAGTGACAGTTAACTGATTTTCATAGCCCCAGCCCATGCAATAGGAAAAATTTATTCACATTTACCAATCTTCTACAGTGCCTCTGAACCAAAGTCCATTCACATTCATGATCAACCTGATTCACCCCCAGGATAGAACATGACTTCATCTGCTGAAGTCCATTCATTCAATATGAAAATATAAACATGTCCTAAGCAACGCTGACATTAGAACAATAAACAAAATACATGTATTACAATTTCACATCCCTTCAAGTCATAAACACTGGTTAGAAAACACTTATAACTTTACAGAATCTTACTAACAGATTCAGTTCCAGACAGAAACTAGAAGTAAATTTCATCAGTGTAATTCTCTAACCGTCCCACTTCACTTTTTGTGGACCAATCTTCCTCGTTCCAAAATGAACCTACAACATGTATTACATGTCCTAACAAAGATGACTGGATCACTGTGGCCAAGGGAAATCACTCTAAATTAACATTTCTCTAAGCGAATACCGGTACCCAATGACCCAATTCCGCCCAGTGAAGGAAATAAATAGTTTTTTTTTTTTTGCTCCCCTGTGCAATTCTGTGAAAAGCACTTGGACCGTTAGAAAATGACACCCAGGATTTGTAGTTACATGCATATAAAATGGACATAAAGCTCAAGTCTAAAGCTTCCACTATCCTATTCGTTTGGAGCCAGCCTGCTTTTTGAACTTCTCCACCTGAGCTTTCAGTTCCTTGTGGACACTCATCAAACTATCCTGCAAGAAAGGAATGAAAAACAGCACAATATGAATTCACTCAGATTTCATGTACATTTGCACAAAAATTTCAATAATCATCAGCCTGACATTCCAGCTCAAGCCACTGCAATGGCTAGAAAAGAACTTGTGACCACTGGAGCCTATCACTGACAGATCCTCACTGTTCCCTAAGACTACAGAAAGTCAAAAATTCAAAAAATCAATTTTCATATATTCAACTACATTCAAAATCACGTGGAATGATCTTGGTTCTAGACTCCTAAGACTAAAAATACCCGAACAGCGAGCTTTCAAAAATGTATTACTACCAAACCAGTAGTGCCAAAGGAAAACAGTTTCTTGCTTCTCCTGAAACGTAGCCAAAACCTCATTCCTACAGTTGTAGGGAATGGTGACAGGATAAAGTCACTGTTTCAGTGAACATGAACTTATACTCCCGGCATACAGCAGACCTGCCAACTAAATGACCATTCTCAACATTGGGACACTTTCAGGGCCAAGTGCCGCTGCTGTGTATGTTGTATGTCAGGCTATGTCAAGGACTATTTCAACTATCAGTTTGTTATGATCTCCACAGAAAGGAGAAAACAAAATCAAAACATTGTAACATAATTAACTAACACACCACATAATTATTGTGCTCTCTATGTATAAAAATATTGGTATGTTGTGCATACTGTCACCTAGTGCTGTCTTACAGTTACACTGAACTGGGCTGACCATTATCCTCAAGTATCACAAGAGTTTCTTTAAGTTATTTCACACATCCCCCCCCCGTATTCCAGTATTCCCAGTGCTTTTGACAACTGTCCACATAAGGACATGAAAAATGTTAGTAATCTGCTGTGTGACACATCAGGCATAGATTCGAAATAACTCCAATCTACACCAGCACACTCTGCTGAGAGTTTACTGCAATGTTCTCTCTGGTACTGAACCAAGACTCTACATGTACTCACATTCTCTGCCTGCAGTTTTGTGTACTCTTCAAGATCAGCCAGTTTTCCACTCTTCAGCTTTCTCTCTTCTTGCTGTTCTCTCTCTTTGTTCAGCTCATGCCTGCAGGAATGTTACATAAACAACAAGAAAGCATTGAGCAATCGGTAACAGTCACTTACAGACTGCAGGTGAACACTCCGGTCAATTTAAAATTACCTTAGGTACCGTACAAGGGCAAGGATGGAAAAGCTCAAAAATAAAACCATTACCAACCAGTTCAACTTGGACAGTGAGATCAAGAAAGCAAAATCTCACAGGCCAGAAAGCTACTGTAAAACTAACATTTCTACTCTGAACTTCTGGGAAATGATGTCAAATGAAACAGTGAAACAGAAATGACTGGTTGATAAATCTATATCTTGTGCCAGTGTCCAATCATTATGTTGAGCGCCTTGCTCATGTGAACGGAAAGCTGAAACTGCCACCATCAACACTTACTTTCTCTGTGTGAGCACAGCTATTTCTGCCTGCATCCTCAAGTACTGTTGTGCCAGCTGAGAAACAAAACACACAAATAAATAAATGAATTGACACCAGCCATTTCATCATAAAGTCTGTTAAGAGTGAAAAGCTTATATGAGTAACTTAAATGACATTAATTCATATTTTAACAAATTTTTGTCATAATTTGCATATCACTACCAACAAACACTATCTAATCAAGTGCATAAGAAAAGAAAAGGTAGACTCTTGAGAACAAAACTTTGACTTTGGTGTTGGATGTTAAAAAAACACCTTTTGTCCATGCATGAGACCTAATACCATGTGGAATCCCATTTGTCTCAAAAACAGGACATCCCATTAGGATTACACAAACACTTGTGAAACTTTTAGTGTACAAAACCACCCACCCTGCGATGCTCCTCAAAGATCTGCATGGATTCTGCACTGGTGAGACACGGTGGTATTGGCTGAAAATAGGCAAGAAATATTTCTTGTAAAGAACTGGGAAATGCTAAAACAAAACAAGTGATGAACTTTATCTTGAATATTTCAAAGGGTTCAAACAACAGCAAAACAAGAATCCAAAAAAAATCATGTAGAATTCATCCTGAATAACTCCAGTAAAGATTCTTCTGCATGACTATTGAACACTTTGTAAAAAAAAAATGTAAGGACAGCAAATCCTCCAAAATTTGGACAGCTATCTATGTACAAATCATGATGTATGCTTGCTATGGTATTTTCAACATCAGTGCCATGCAATTTATCCTAGTGGAAGCTTTCTCCAGTTCTTAACATACAACTTCAAGAAATATTTAAAAAAAAATATTTATGAGGCTCTCTCCTTCCTGTTCTTCTCAAATAATAATTCATGAATGTCTGCATGTAGAAGAAAAATGAGAAGTACAGAAAGGGAAGCATTATCTTACCTGTAAATGTGGTTCCAGAGAAAAGTAGGCATCATTGTTGTAGAAAGCATGTTCCACATTGGTAAAAGCTGAAATAAAACAGAAACACAGAAAATATCTATGTATGGTCACCCAGCATGACCACAGTCACTAAAACATCTATGATATCCAAAGTGCAAAAAAGCTTTCCTGTAACAATACAGCCATTTTAAGGCAAATTCTACTTGCCTTTAATCACAGGCCCCAGAGGCGGCTCCAATGATTAACCTCATAGTTTTATCAATGAACTAACCATTATAAATCTGTGAGTGATCAACAGAAATTTCACCTACTCTCTCACAGTAATGACGTGTAGATTAGGCTAGAGACACACAGAACACTATTATGTACAACAAACATGATTTAATTCCTACATCGGACAATTCCACTGACTATCCACCAGACACACATTTGAAACAGAAGACACCAATATCATACCAAAGCTGCAGGTACAAGCATGCTTTAGTAGCGTAGGACAGCAATACAGAGTAAATATCTGCTATAAGCCGAGGTGGGATAAGCTGCATAGAAAGCTAAAGTGATGATGATGAGCATGAAGGTGAAAAATGCCTGGTGTCTTCATTCCTTATCTAAGGAGGGGTTACTCTGCTCAAAGAGTTCAGTCGGATTTCATAAAAAATGAGAGAAAAAGCATTGTGCGAAATGTGATTTTTTTTTCTTTCTGATGTTTTTCTTCCTTTAATCTTTTTCAACTGCATGTCAAACTTTGAATTTTTCAATGTTAGTTCCTTCACTATGATGATATTACAGAATGAATAAGCTGGCACAGATATGATGGGAAACAATCAGCCGAAATAAGCCATTATCAAATTGCACAGCTGGCTGAGATCACTGACGACATAAAAAACTAGTTGTTTCCAAACTTTCATTCAATTTCTCAAAACCTGGAAAGAATAGAAATATAACAATATGAATGACTAATTCATTAAGACTGCAATTCCACCTTATATAGGATGTATTAAATATATTACTAAATTCGACATGTCACACAGTTACAGAATTTTATATCGTGGCCACTGCATGCCGACTGTGGAGATATATATGTACCCTGCGCTAGGCCTGAGCAGGACAGAGTTGAACTTTCTCCCCCCCCCCCCCCCCCCCACATACAAACAAACACAAGCAGGTGCCAAAATGTCCAGTGTGATAAATCACAATATGATTTGTCAACCTCCAGTTCCCACAGGCCCCCCATTCCACAGGACTAGAGAACATGAGGAAAGCCAGGCCCAAAGAGCAGACAATATCATGAATATGAGATGATAATTTAATACATATGAACATCAGAATGACAATTGAATCCTCAGTTTCTTTCCTCTGACAATTTGAGAAGTGGCAGTCTCCTCCTTGTCTTCCACAACATTTGGCATCTGCTTTTCCACCAGCAAACACGCCTTTTTCTAAAGTCGGCTGAGACCGTCCATTCTGTGCTTCCCAAAGCCTCCACAGGCAAAATACTTTTATTTAGTTTATTTGACTGTGAATACTTACACACTGTTGTGAGAAGACAGTAAACTTAATCTGTATCATTAACCTAGAAATGTTAGGGGAAATTTAATCCATGGATTCACCAACTGACTCCCTGTGACAAGCTTATTGCCTCCTAACATCATCTAATCATGCTGACTATATATGGCCTTTAGCGTCTTTACAGACGGTCTTAGCAGCTAGAATATTCACTTTCACTTTGACTGACAGCTTCTCTCGTGGCTTATTCTACCAATGTTTGACCCGAGAGTGCGATGGCAGTGATTGCAGGTCAGTCTTTTGGGTTCACTTTGGCGAGTGTTTTCATTCCGCCTCTGTCGTTTTGTCAGGTATGTTTCTTTTGCCTTGAAGTCTATTGCGAGCGTGCCACTGCGCAATTTTTGTCTCCATCTGCTTCGATCACTTGCAAGGTTCTCCCATTCATTGGGGTCGATGTTGAATGCTTTCATCGTGACCTTGCAAGTGTCTTTGAATCGCAGATGTGGCCTACCTCTGGGTCGGTTGCCAGTAGCAAGTTCCCCGTAGAGAATTTGTCTGGGGATGCGATCATTTTCCATGCGGTGGAGATGTCCAAGCCACCGCAGTCTTTTTTTGCCTAGGAGAGCCTGAGTTGATGGAATGTTGGCTCGGCTCAGAACTTCGATATTTGAGATCCTGTCTTGCCACTTGATCTTGAGAATTTTGCGTAGGCAGCGCAGGTGGAAGGAGTTGAGGGATCTTTCATGTTTGGAGTAGGTGGTCCATGTCTCTGAGCCATACAGCAGGGTGCTTAGGACGCAAGTTTGGTACACGAGTACCTTTGTTTTGATGGTCAGCTTGCTATTGTTCCACACCCTTTTTGAGAGTTTGCCAAAAGCTGTGGCCGCCTTTCCTATTCTGGCATTTATTTCAGTTGTTATGTCTGTGCTACCACTGATGGTTGAGCCTAGGTAGCAGAATTTTCCCACTTGCTCCAGAGGAGAGCCATTCAGCATGATTGGGTTGGAGTTTCTCAAGCCTTGTGTCAAAACTACAGTTTTTGAGACACTGATCTTTAGCATGAATTTGTCACAGGCTTTGGCAAGGCTATTGATGAGAGCCTGGAGCGTGGTTTCATCGTGGGCCACGATTGCAGCATCATCTGCGAAGAGGAGCTCTTGTAACATAATATGCTCTGTACGAGATTTTGCTTTTAGTCTGGCAACATTAAAAATGGAGCCGTCCACTCTGGTGTTAATAAGTACTCCACCTGAACATTGACCAAAGGCATTCTTGAGTAGGGCTGCAAAATATATACCAAATAAGGTAGGAGCAAGAACACATCCCTGCTTCACACCGCTGTTTACAGCAAATGAATTGGATGTGCAGCCCTCAAAGTTGACACATGCCCTCATGTCAGTGTGGAAGGATGCAATAAGTTTTAGCAATGTTGGTGGACAGCCTATGGATTTAAGGACTGCATACAGGCCAGATCGGCTTACGGTGTCGAAAGCCTTTGTTAGGTCCACAAAGCATGTTATAAGCGGCCTGTTTTGTTCTTTACATTTTTCTTGGATTTGCCGAAGTGCAAATATCATGTCAATAGTTGATCGTTTGCTTCGAAATGCTGACTATATAATTGTGAATTATACACATTCCTCTCTTCAGTGTGCTTTAAAGACAGAAACAAGGAAGAAATGCAGAATCCACTCTTGCATTCAGAAATTTCTAGTAGAAAAGTTTATTTGCCACCTGGACTGATTCTCCCCAATTTCTAAGAAGTGAATCATTTTACGGCATCCGGATGATAGAGGCAATTTCACTTTTCTTTCAATTTCCCTGATGAAACAGGATTGGCCAAATCATCTTCCTGTACCGAATAGCTGGACAGCCCAATTACCAAATGCCTCATTATAGCAGGCTTAAAATATAAACACACATACGACTTTCTTCATTCCAGGGCATAAGAAACCAGGTCCTGGGGTTTCCTATCATATTTACCATCAAGTAGTCCATGAGAGAAAATCATGCTTTACAAGTTAGACAGGAGATGACCCTGATGTTGTTTGACACAACACTGCTGGGAAGTAAGAAGTATATGATCTCTTACTGCCTCTCACCAACCAATACAGAATATGACATGTATAATGTATAAATGTGTTTATCTATTGTCCTTCAGTAAGTCTAGCAGTACAAAATTATACAAAGCCGCTTAATCAGAGGTACAAACTTCAAGGACACTGAAACTGCCTGAAAGTTACAGAGTTAAATGTTTTGTTGAGGTTTGTTCTAGCTTGACTACCTGCTTCATGACCCTGGCGAGCGAGCATGGGCAACCGCAGGTCAGTGCTGAGAGAGGTCGCCCTTGGTGATATGATGAGCCGCTCAGCCGCTGGGGGTTGGTGTGAGATGGATCTGGATGGTGGGGACACGGCCTGTCCGTCACCTTGACCCCGATATTCTGTGCCACCTAGGAGTGCCAGCTGGCTGGGGTAGGTGTTGCTGTGGTGAACAGGGCCGGTGTTAGGTATGGGACCCCCTGTGTTGATAGACAAGGGGGAGGACACTGAAGATAAACGGGCATACTCGTCCGATCCTATCCTGCGATGGCCCATACCTACAGTAATGTAAGAATTGGAAAAAAAAAAAGAGGAAAAAAAAAAACAAGAATATGTCAATCACCAATGGAGACTTGAAACAGAACCACACACCACGCCAAGTTGGAGGCCCCTGGCCATGCACATGAAATGCTTACACAGCAGATAGCCTACACAGCAGAAAACCAATACTGGCATCAAGAGAACTGCAATAGTTTGTTCCTGTCTTAATCATGAGTTACACTGTTCTACTAAGATATTCCTGTAGGAGTGATCCACATGTTATATTCCATCCTTAAATATTCTATCTTATTTGCATGATAAACATGCAGGGTCTAAATTAATTCACATATTCTGCTCTCTATTTTTGGTTATCTTTCCACATTCACAGACCTTGGTACCATGTTCTTTGATTTCATTCTCACTACTACAGTTTGACTTCAAATTTGCCTTATAAATTCATATCTTAAATTCTGTACTTTATTGGCAAAGCAAACAAATACAATACATTATATTGCTGTGCCCAAGCAAAGCTAGATTTCCTCTAGTGTGGCTCTGCAGTGCTGCTACTTTATTTACAGTACAGTCTTATTTGTCAAAGGTGAAGACTGACAATTGGCATCTTTATATTGAAAGCTGTTTTTCTGTGTTCTCCATTGATTTTGGTTCAGGCCCATTTGTCTTGTCAAGGACTTTCCCACATTCTCTCCTTATTATGTCTACGTATTTCATGAGAAAAGTATCACATTTACTATGATACTGGTGAATTTGTAAATATTGACAATACACTTTGAGATTATTTGTCATTTTTAAAATTGCTTAGCATTTTCCTAACCATAACCAAAGTTCATGCTCCCGCCAAACTGTGTCTGAGAAGATGACTAGCAATGTCAGCCTAAAAATATTCAGTGACTAGGCACTAGATCAGATTTAATCTCCTTTCATATCAATAGTAGGAAATGGAATACTGAAATGAAAAGTAAATCATCTCTTTGAAAGAAGAAGCAATTTTGAAGTTATTTGACACTTGTAGATAAACCCAAACCAGCTGTGTAATATTATACAAATGTTAAGATAATTCAGAAAAGTTTGAAAGTCATACAATGAATAACCTAGGGGTTGTAGAATACAGAAGTCACAGTTTCATAATAGAATATGTTAGTGTCTCTGAACACGAAATTAGTAGATGTGCAAGTCAGTGGTGAGTTCCCCACACCAAATTGAAAGGCTTGGGAAGGGAATTACAAAATGTCCAGTAAAAAGTGCCAATGATTAAAACATTCATCAATGAGCACATAAATGGTCACTTTTCACCAGCCACAGTCAAGTCAATATCAAATGTATTTGAAACAAGCAAACTTTTAAGCATTGATCAAATCAAAGTCACTTCAATGAGTGACAAACACTTGAGGCAACTGATTGACACAGTAAATCATGAAAAAGTTGGTGAAGTCAGCTTGGGAACATGTGATGGTTCTTCATGACATGAAGTCAAACACCAGTCACACACTCCCAAGTATTCTGACTCATTTAAACTGCCAATCTGCTTCATGTTGGCCATTATAACTTGATGTATCTCAATTTCAGTCCATCACAAGTGAACACTAATGTAAAGCATGGAGCAGAGAAACTGATGGATCTGATGGAAGGATTCTGCACAACTGATCATAATGGTCAGCCCTAACATTTTAACTTAGAGGCAATGGACATGATGAAACTTGAGACAAGGTGGGAGAATACACAACAAGGAAATATTTGTCATATTGTGCCCTGCTACTGTGAAATGGGAAAACATATATAGGAAGTAAATGAACCATTCTAAAGAAATATGATGAGCAGGAAAAAGTATTCATATACACGTTTCTATCTCCACAGATTGAACATGCACTGGCTGCGACTCTTCACACATTTTGTACTAAGAACTTGCCATGGTGTCAGAATGTTTAAAGATGAAAATGAAATATTGACAATGTAAACCTCTGGTGTGTAGGGAAATCTGTCGTACTGTCACCAGGTGTTCTCTCAGCAGAGTTAGTACTACTAGGTTATCAATGAACAAGGAATGGGTTCAGATGACGAACTGTGAATCGACTTCCTCAGCATCAACATCTTTGGATAATATACATAGTGGATTTCTCTTGCAGTACCCTAACTTTATGTTCAATACATTTGCACAACCTAAAACATAGCTGGAAGAGGACAAGGCACAAACTGCAGATGAAAGAAAGAAAAAGAAAAGTAAATAATAAGAAATTTTCCACAAGGATTCACCAGGTTATAATGATGGTATCAACTATCCAGTCTTGAATACACAGGAACATAGTTCACAAGGTAGCAATGATGTGGCATGAAAGGCCCATGGGTTGAGACACAGTAATTTATGTTGTAACTCCATCTTCCATTTCTATGCATGAACATCATGACACACTGATTGCCCTACAAACTGCATACTGAGAGTTATTCAAGAGCATTAAAGGACACTCAATTCTCCTACAATTACCTACTGCCAGTTATGCAAGAGGATCTTGCTTCTCCTCAACTCTATACATCCATATTTAAGCATCAACTGATTTTTCACCAGTAATCTCCCTTGAGTTTTTTCTGAATGTGCTAAAATCTGAACATTTTGTACTTTTCCTGTTTTTTGTTTTATTCTATCCTAACGATCGGGGGCTCAAACCATCCAACTTTGAAATTTCATTTTTTTCTTCTTCTTTTTTAATGGAAACAGAAAATGACCCCATTCTGCATTCATGAGTAAAATATCTTATCAAAGAAAACACCAAAAATATAATAAAATACTTTGTGGTGTCAATTTCAGTACACTCTCTCTGCATTTAATCAACTTTTTCTTGGGCCAGCAAGGTGGACATTTCGGGCTCCTGCACACAGAGTCAAGTCTGTTTTGCTTCAGATAAAGTGTGAGATATGGACTGTGGAGTTAATGGGACCTTGCCTACTGGTGAGACTGAAACATGTCATCTCACTAGTTTCAAAGCAAATTTAAGAGTCAGAACTGACCTAAAACAAACTAGACTCAGTCCGCAACATCTTCTAGTCTTGGGCTGTTTGTGCACAAGACCACCGATGTACTGACAAAATGAAAACCGATTCTGTGTGTCCATTCCATGGTTACCACTGAGCATGCAGACTTCTTGGTTAGTCTAACACATGACAACACTTTACGGGTCAGTTTAGGGTCAGAAATTGCAATACGCTGACACATGCTCTCAGTCCCAGCATGCACTGAACAGATGCTTGTGCATCTGCTTCTCATGTTGTTAGTAATACCATAGCAACACTTTCTGTCTAAAATACATGTACATCACAGAAATGCAGATTTCCAACCAAAACATGAAAAGAATAAGAACAGAAAAATACTCAGATTTTCTACAACTGGATATTTCAGTCTATTAGCATTTCTAATACAAGGCAAAACTTTCTTGTTCAAATATGATGGGTGTGTCACATAAAGGCTAATGTGAAACTCAAACACTAATAAATTGAAAAATGCACTGTCAGTAGTAATGGATGATTGGGGGAATGCAACGGAAAGTCAACTTTTCTGCAGCAGAGCTGATACATTTGAAATAGTAAATAAAAGGGACTGGCACTTTTTCATACAAAATGAGGTCATACAATAATGTGCTAATTATAGTGGTTGTGACCAAAGCATTATCCCACTCCTCTGATAAGCCTGCTGCCAAGTACAGAACTGCCAACTGATTGTCCACTTGAATAAGGGACACGTCAAGCGGCATCTCCTCCACCCATTCCCCGGCAAATTGAAACTGTCTATTAGTTATGATTTCCGTAGAAAAGAGTACACAAATGTGAACACTGTAACATCTGCGTTCCCTTAGAATGACCAGGTTGAAACTCCCTTCCATCAATTTTTGATTGATGACTGAAGTTTCATGTGCTCATAGCTTTTGATGATTCGACTTTTTTCCTTTTAGTAATAATAATAATGTATAGCATTTATAGTCATCATCATTGCCTTTCTCACCCTGGATCAGGGTATAGGCCACCAACAAACACTTTCCATCCCTCTCTATCATGGGCCAGTCTCTTTACATTATTCCAAGTCTTTCCGCTTCGTTGCACATCATTTTCTCTGGCTCTTCTCCACGTTCCGCGCGGCCTTCCTCTTGATCTCTTGCCCTGGGGATTCCAATCCAATACCTTCTTCGTGATGCTGTTTCCTGGCCTCCTGAGAGTGTGGCCGATCCATCTCCATCGCCTCCTACCAATTTCCTCTCTGACTGGGCTCTGTCTTGTTCTTTTCCATACAATTTCATTGCTGACCTTGTCTGTCCATCTGATCTTAAGTAGCTTCCTCAAACATCTGTTGATGAAAACTTGGATTCTCTTTATGCAGGCCTGGGACGCATTCCAAGTCTCACATCCATACCACAGGACTGACTTCACGTTCGAGTTGAATATCCTCAGCTTTGTTTTTAGAGATATATCCTTGGTTCTCCAAATCTTGCTTAAGGACGTGAAAGCTGCCTGTGCCTTTCCAATTCGTGCTTTGACTTCTGCCTCTGTTCCTCCCTTATTGTCAATGATACTACCAAGATAGCAGAAGGACTCTACATCTTCCAGTGGTTGATCTCCTACTCTGACTTGTGCGCTTGGGGGTGCAACAATTTTTAGGACCTTCGACTTCGCAGGATGTATCCTCAATCCAATAGATTCTGAAATTTTGTTTAGAGCTGTAGTCTTTGCTTGCATCTGGTCGTGTGTGTGCGACAATAGTGCCAAGTCATCTGCAAAATCTAGATCGTCCAGCTGTGTCCATGGGGTCCATTGTATGCCATTTCTTCCTCCACTGGTGGTTTCTTTCATAAGCCAATCAATCACCAGGACAAACAGAAATGGGGACAGCAAACAACCCTGCCTAACACCAGTCTTGATATCAAAGCTGTCAGTAAGCTCGCCATCGTGTACGACTCTGCAACTTGTCCCCTCGTACATGCTCTTGATAAGGTTCACCATCTTCTCTGGGATTCCATAATGTCTCAATATTCTCCACAGTGTTTCTCTATCGATGCTATCAAAGGCCTTCTCGTAGTCAAGGAAGTTCACTATCAGTTGGGAGTTCCACTCTAGCGACTGCTCTACTATGATTCTCAGCGTGGCGATCTGGTCAGTGGTTGATCGATTACTCCTGAAACCAGCTTGCTCCTCACGAAGTTTTGGGTCTGTTGCATTCTGTATTCGCTTGAGAATAATCCGGTTGAAAACCTTTCCTGGGATGGAGAGAAGTGTAATTCCTCTGTAGTTACTACAATTGCTGAGGTCCCCTTTTTTTGGAAGCTTCACGAGGTGTCCTTCCTTCCAGTCCTTTGGAAACTTGCCTCCGGTCCAAATCCTCGAGAATAGTGAGTGCAGACCCCTTGCAGCCCCAGCAGCATCTGCCTTCAGCGCCTCTGGTGGGATCTGATCTGGTCCAGCTGCCTTGCCTCGATTTAACTGCTTTATGGCATCATTAATCTCTGCTTTAGTCGGAGGGTCGCAGCTGATCGGTAAATCATTTCTTGCGGGTAGAATGTCGGGTGGGTTGCTTGGTGGAGGTCTGTTCAAGAGGCTGTTAAAATGTTCTATCCATCTTTTTGCCTGAGCTTCCTTTCCAAAAATAGCCTTCCTGTTGTAATCCTTGACAGGAACTTCAGGTTTTCCATATTTTCCAGCAAGAGTCTTTGTAGTCTGGTAGAGGATCCTCATGTGTCCTCCTGTTGCTGCCTTCTCTGCTTTCTCTGCTAACATTCCTATAAACTCCTCTTTGTCTTTTTTAATTGATTTTTTGACCTCTTTAGCTGATGCTCGGTACTCTTCCTGGTTACTAACTCTTGAGCTTCTTGTACGACTTGCATTTACCTGTTCTTTTAGGTCTCTTCTTATCCTTATCAAGTCCAGTGATTTTTGACTGATCCATTCCTTGTGTTCCACTTTCTTTTCCCCAAGAACATCCTGGCATGTCGATGTAAATACTCCTTTTACCTTAGCCCAGTGAGTCTCCAAATCTACTGTCTCTTCGAGGTCAACAAGGGGTTTGAATCTATTCCTCAGTGTCAGCTGGAACTCTTCCTTCTTGTCTCCATCCAGAAGGCTCACTTGAAACTTTCTCCTCTTTGTTCCTGCTCTGGTACCTTGTTTCTTGAGGCGGAGTTTGAGTCTTGCCAGCAGCATGTGATGGTCAGATCCAACATCAGCTCCTCTCTGTACTATGACATCCTCCAGTGAGCGTCTGAATCGTCGGGTGATGCAAAAGTGGTCAATCTGGTTTTCAGTTACTCCATCCGGTGAAATCCAAGTGGCCTTATGGATCCTCTTGTGTGGGAATACTGAACCTCCAATCACATAGCTGTTAAATGCGCAGAAACTTGCAAACCGCTCTCCATTCTCATTCATTTGTCCCAAACCATTGCACCCCATAATGTCTTCATACCCTGTATTGTCCTGTCATATCTTGGCATTGGCGTCTCCCATTATAATGTTCACATCTTTTCTTGGCAATGTGTCAACTATTTCCTGAAGCTGGTTGTAGAAATCGTCCTTGTCCTCATCGGTTGCTTCATTTGTTGGGGCGTATATCTGCACAATGTTCATGTTGATGTTCTTGTTCTTTGTAGTAAATGATGCCAATATAATTCTCCTTCCGTAGGGTTCCCATCCCCTCAGTGACCTCTGGGCGTGCTTGCTCAAGATGATCGCTACTCCTTCTGTATGCTTTTTGTCCTCCCTTCCAGAATACAAAATCTTTTCCCCAGAATTAAGTTGTTTCAGTCCGGACTGTATCCAGCGGTTCTCGCTAACTCCAAGTATGTGCAGTCTGTATCGCCTCATCTCCATTGTAACCTGGGCACTCTTTCCTGCTTCATACATGGAGCGGACATTCCACGACGCAATCCGGAGTGACTTGTTTGATGAAGGAGCAGTCAGGCCAGTGGAGTCCTTTCGGCTTTGTCCATTGTCCTTCATTGAATCAGCATTTATAGTAATACTTACAAATTGCACACCAAATTCATTTCATACTTTGACACACAATGAAGAAGCCCCATAGAAGTAGTGTAGAGCATATGACTCAGTTCAGCCAGAAAGTGGAGACAACCTTGTCATTCTATGGGAATGACCTGCCACAGGTCACATAATGCACTGTATGTAAATTGGTTAGACCTGCATACTGTCATCACTGTCGGCCATTTTATCTTGAAACCTGACAGGAATTTCTTTTGTCACAAAAATATTAATTTCCCCTGTTCTACCTGGCACCCAAATTCAGTCCTCTCCTGTATAAAAAGGCACAGTTGGCACATCTGAGAAACGTTTTATAATTTAACTTTGAAGAATATTTGCTCTTCATTCCAAACCCTGTTTCAGAATATCTAATAGAAAGCTATGCGTAGATTTCTATCATGGTGAGAAACAAGAATGCAAAGTTACATTGAATGAGTATAAGCAAAAGGAAGGGGATATTGTAAGCTTTTCTGTATAATACTGACATACACTACCTGTGGCGGGGGGTGAAGGGGTGACAACTATTTTGGGGGTGGAGAATGTGGCAGGGATGAGGAGTGTGTCCACAGAGCCGGAGCGCCCCTGCCGTGGGCCTGGGAGGCAACAAACACAGCATGTAAAACATAGCATGCAACAATGAAACACACAAGCCAAATATAGCAAGCATCTACGCTGTCACACACCGCAAAATTCCACATTTTACTGACACAAGGGTTCATCACTCTTCCCATTAGAAGTGACTACAGCCTTTGACGAGAATTCTGCGACTGGCAAACCCTCTTTGATACCAACAGGTGAGACCCAATGAATGTAATTCTTTCTGTAGTTTCTTCTGGGGCTGACTAAAACATTGATGAGGCAAGCCATTTTTGACAAGGCCCACAAATGAAACCCTCCTAATGTTAACTAATAGATGCAAAACCGTGCAGTACAGCAACTAAGGGATGAAATGAGCCTGCCATAAAACACTAGCTGTAACGACCGTTGCCCAAAGAATTACTGTTATACACTGTCATACTGCACACTGCAACATATTGCTGGTGTAAGATCACCGACTTACAACTGAGATGTCTTTGGTCTGCCACTACAATCACTAAACAGTAATAATAATAATAATAATATATTGCATTTATATAGCGCCCAACCCCGTCGATGACAAGCTCTGGGCGCTTTAACAAACTCTTACACACACACACACACACGCATACACAAAAGAAATTCAAAAATATTTACTATTGTTGCTGCCGAAAAACACCTAGCCTAGTTTGTCTGAAAGAAATGGGTCTTCAGATGGCGTTTGAAAGAACCAATGTCATTAATTTCCCTGGTTGTCTTTGGAAGAGTGTTCCAGATGGTAGGGCCAAGAAATGAAAAGGACTTTTCTCCTACAGTGGACAGATTCATTTTAGGTACTTTCAATTTTGTAGTGTCAGATGATGATCTTAGTTGACGAGATGGAACATAGTAATCAGTTAAATCAACTAGGTACGATGGAGCAGTATTATTGACACATTTGTGACAAATGGATGACAATTTGTACATTATTCTTTTCTCGACTGGCAGCCAGTGCAAACTCTGCAGAAGTGGCAGTGTTGAATCTCTTTTCTTTTTCTTCAAAACAAGTCTCGCTGCATTGTTTTGAGCAATTTGGAGTTTTCTAATATTTTTTTGTGAAATTCCAGCCAAAAGGGAGTTGCAATAGTCAAGCTTTGAAAGTACAAAAGAATTTACTAAAACAGCCGCAGTTTCAGTTGAAATAAGATGTCTGATTTTACCAATTTTCCAGATTTCCATGTATAGAATACGAATGAGGTGACTAACCTGAGATGACATAGAAAGATTTGAATCAATGTAAACCCCTAGGTTTTTTACTTTTTTTGAAATTTCTATTGAATTAGTGCCAATTATCATCTCAGTTCTGTCCACTTCTTGCAGAACCCGCTCACGGCCTAATAAAATAACCTCAGTTTTATCCTCATTTAGTGCCAGTTTGTTTTGGTTCATCCAGCTTTTAATTTCTGTTATACAGTTTCCAGCCTGCTGCAGAAGGCTGTCAACATCGCATGGCAAGGCAGAACTGTAGAGCTGGGTATCATCAGCATAGAAATGATATTGTAAATTAAATTTCTTTATTTCATGTACAAGTGGAATAGTATAGATAGTAAACAAAATAGGACCAAGCACTGAGCCTTGTGGTACGCCATACTGAAACGCATAGGAAAAAGATCTTATTTTGTTGGTTACAACAAATTGGTGGCGATTTGACAGATAAGATTCGACCCATTTAAGGGCGACCCCTCTGATTCCAAACGATGTTTCTAGCCTTCTGAGCAGGATTTCGTGATCGATGGTGTCGAACGCTGCTGATAGATCCAACAAATTTAGCAGAGTAATATTTCCAGAATCTGCCTTTACTAATATGTCATTCATGATTCTTAATAGTGCAGTTTCAGTACTGTGGTTACTTCTGTAAGCAGATTGAAATGGTTCCAACAGGTCATTATTTCTCAAATGACACATTAGTTGTTGTAATATCACCTTTTCAAGGATTTTTGAAAGAAAAGGAAGGTTTGAGACGGGTCTATAATTTTTCAACATGTTTTGATCAAGAGTCGTTTTTTTCAAAAGTGGTGTTACCCAGGCTGTTTTAAAAGAATCAGGGACAGACCCACTTAAAATAGAGTTGTTTATTATTTTTGTAATAGTTGGAACCAGTTCACCAATACAAGATCTAACCAAAAATGTAGGAATAGGATCGAGGTCACAACATTTTGATGGCGATGCCAGTATAGCCAGTGCAAGGCAAAGTCATGTCAGTATTTCATATCACAAGCTCTACAGATACACCAGTACACACAACATAGGATTGTGCCACTTCCTACAGCTGACACATGAACAACAGTTATGCTTGCCTTTGCCCAATCTTTATGTATGGTATATCAGAGACTTTCGTCCAGCTCCCCCCCCCCCCCCCTCCTCATTCATTAAGTAACTTGTCTCTCCCTCTCACTCAAAAGTTCAAAATGCAAAAGACCATGAAACAAACAACTGACTTGCATTTACAAATATTAACCCGCAGCCACATAAGAGATTATCTCCACCCTTTATTGAAAGGCATTTCCTTAACTGTCAACTGTTTTATGACCAAGTAACGACTCAATATTGAATGCACGATTTACAGCAGTCAAAGAAATCATTTCTCCCATGGAAAGACTGAATTATGTTATGAATACTTTTGGTCTATCAGTTGACTGAACATAATGAGACATGGCTAAAAACTAACATCTCACGCACAACACAAAAATCACATAAAACAGTATTACAAAATGTCTATGGTAAGATTATGAATAACACAATGCCATCATCAATGAATCTTTGCTAGATGCTCATATGCATATAATGCTGTCCACATTCTATCCTTCATACCAGACAATACTGTGAACATCCAGACATGGGAAACTTGAATTTGCACGCAAATCTGTCTAAAAAGTTTTGCCCAAATCAAAATGATGATTATCCCAAATACTCATTTAGTTTCAATGCATAATGATTATCAGTGGATCTGCTGGAAGAGTCCTTTTATGTGACATCAGTGTATTATAAATGTGAAGAAGAAATTATTTGATAAAAAAGAAAAATGATCCCCACATGTATTTGTCTGCACAGACTGAAGAACAGAAGAATTTGTACGGCATTTAAACACTGTACGACTTTTGTCTGAAACTGAACAGATTACTCTCCCAAACATGATCACAATCCATGAAAACAGAAAAACCCATTTCAGTTTCACTATCAAGCACATGAAGGATCTGTCAGGTTCTGCTCAGTTAGCAAGAAATACATGCTTAAAGCTCAATTTTCCAAACAAATTCTTGTATCCAATGGCAACGTAAAATATCACAACGTATTTGTTTCACAATGCTACTATCTAGCTATGATAATTTTTCAACTGCAAAGATGTAAGTTTTTATATACTCAGACAGGAGTCAAAGCCTGGACGGTTTAGGCCAAATCTGAACAGATAGTGGGACTTGGACACAGACTTAGGTAGTGAAACACTCAGAGCTGATGAGTAACCAATATATCTGAGATAAGTGCTGAGACTAGGAACAGACAAAAAAAAAAAGAAATGCCAAATAAATTGCATTGAAAGAATCCTAATCTGACAGAAGCGACTACGTCTCACAACATAAATATACAGAGTAAAATAAAAAATCTTTTTGAAGATTGTAGGGCAAACAGAAACACTTAACCAAGATTTCAAACTGAAAAATGTCTACAGAGAGCAAAAATAACATACAAATACAGTGGAGAACGGTTAAACCGAAAATGGCTAAACCGAAAGAAAATAAGAATCCCCTATTTTTTCCCTCTTTATCTTTGTTAACAAACTAGCGTTAAACCGAAAAAACCCTATGGTTAAACCGAAAAGAAAATTGCTGGATTCAGTGGCCAGTCCACCGTAATTTGCCATATATCGAGTCAAGTCACTGTATCACCCCAGTACACTCCCCTCCCCCTAAAAAAGTAAGAGCAAAGCACGCTTCGTTCTGCCCGATAGTTAGGCCTACATGGAAGAGGGAGGGAGGCCCATATACTCACGGGTCCGAAGTCAGACCGCAGCAGACGTTACGTTTGGTGCAACGCGACTGACCTTTAATGTAAAATGTGTGACATCAGAAAGACAACACTAGTTAGCGCATTTCACGGCACCGTGTACGGTAAAGGTAACGAGATCGGAGGGACGGCGGTTCTGTACTGTCCGTCCACATGCATGTCTCCCTGTCTTGAGAGTTAGTCCACATTCACCCGCATATCCATGCTTTGAGTGTGCCTAGACCTGAGCAATTGCCCGTCCTCATTCTCAGTCAAAAACACAGAGCAAGCGAGGATGTGTGTGTTGAGTCTGTTTAACCCGTGCACTTACATTATTTGTCCTCTATGATAGTGATTTGGGCTGCCTCTCTTGAAACTGGCGTTTTTTAAGCCTCCTATCTCTAAACCGAAACTCTGTCTAAACATAAAACAAACCCGTGGTCCCGCCAATTTCGGTTTAACCGTTGTCTACTGTGCATGTAAAAGTACAAGTTGGAGTAGCAATTGCCATACTGAACATGGAAACCAATCAAACAAAACTTTAAAACTTAGCACACTGAAATGTCACTCATTCACCAAACAAAATGAAACCTGTGATAAAATGCTAGGAAATATATAAGTTTAAGATCTGCACCTACCTCTAAAGCCTGAATAGAAGAACAGTACAAACATTCTTCAATAATTTTCATTCAAACAGTTGTGAATGTTGCTTGGTCAGTCTGCAATGTCCAAGTACTGACACAACTTTATCACAGTTATGACTCATTAAAGAAAGGCAACAGTAATCCTGACCTATTATATTGCACAACAGACACAGCTTAGGAAACCAGCATCCAGTGATTTAGAAGATTAAAAGCAGAAAGTGCAATGTACATTGTCCCTCAACCAAAGTTATAAGGATATTCACTATATTTCTCACTACTGTACCACTAGATATGTTTCAACTTAAATAATCTAGATTACCTTATTATGTAAACTAGAATAAAAACTTGAAGCGTCAACAAAATATGTGCTTAAAAAAATAAAAAATGAGCAATTGAAGAATTAATTGAAATTATTCCTGTAATGAGATTTTCAAATAAAAACCCATTCATACATGTCTTCCTTGTATTTTCTGCTTCTAAGTCTTCAACTTCCTTTTTCTTACATTCTTTTACCGGACAAAGGATGTCACATTTGAAAGCTCATTGTTTCTTCTATTTCCTCTGGTTTCCATAACTTCTATTTCCTCTAGTTCCCACATCTTCTATTTCCTCTAGTTCCCACAACTTCTTTCCTCCAGTTCCCACATCTTCTATTTCCTCCAGTTCCACATCTTCTATTTCCTCTAGTTCCCACAACTTCTAATTCCTCTAGTTCCCATATCTTCTATTCCTCTAGTTTCTATATCTTCTATTTCCTCTGGTCCCCACATCTTCTATTTCCTCCAGTTCCCACATATTCTATTTCCTCTGGTTCCCACATATTCTATTTCCTCTGGTTCCCACATCTTCTATTTCCTCTAGTTCCCATATCTTCTATTTCTTCTAGTTCCCACATCTTCTATTCCTCTAGTTTTTATATCTTCTATTTCCTCCAGTTCCCACATCTTCTATTTCCTCTAGTTCCCACAACTTCTAATTCCCACATCATCTATTTCCTCTGGTTCCCACATCTTCTATTTCCTCTAGTTCCCACATCTTCTATTTCTCTAGTTTCTATATATTCTATTTCCTCAAGTTCCCACATCTTCTATTTCTCTAGTTTCTATATATTCTATTTCCTCAAGTTCCCACATCTTCTATTTCCTCTAGTTTCTATATCTTCTGTTTCCTCTAATTTGTTATACATATTTTTGGGTTGATGTAGGTTCCTGACGCAGGACTTTTTGACTAAGCATCTTATCTATTTTTGTAACAATTTCACTTTGCACCAAGCTTACTGTGACCACTCAGATTTTCTGTGGTGTTTTTAAATATCATTGCAACTTCCCTGGTCGAGCATGTTTTACTACTGAACTAGCTGGGTACATGAGTATTTCCCAGTAAATGTGAACATCTAGCAGCCAGAAATAGCAATCTTAAGCAGTTTGTCACGTGACATCAATGATATATCACTCATTCCAACAATAACATAAAATCAGGGACATCTGGAACAACAAAAGGTTTATGTTAACAAACACAAAAGGCTTTGCAGATCATTAGTGTTCCACTGTGCTGACTTCAAATAAGCACTGATATTCTCTCTAGTAAGATTCTTGTAAGTTCACAGAGTTGTTAAATCTGATTAGAAAGTATTTAAGCTTTCAGGTCCAGAAGGTCAAATTCTGATGTGTGCACTATGATATTCAGATGAATAACTATTGACCTTCTGATTGAAGGTAAAAATGGATTCCTCTTCCTTGTCTAGGATCCCCCCCCCCCTCCCAGCCACAGCAGGAAAAGTATAAAGACCTGTAACAGTTTTTCTTAAAAGTAATCTAATTAATGGTGTCAAGGGTCACTGGAACGTTCCTTTTGTGATGGAAGGCAATTAGAGACACCTGAAATAATTCTCTACAGGATTTGATTGCTGATATTGCAAAATAAATTTTGCCTCCATTTTTACAAGTATTTCCAGCTGAGCATCAGTCATAACTATTCATGTACGCTGATGTGTGGTTATCACAGTACACACCTGGATAAAGCAGAAATATATCTGATACACTTCATTGACAATAACATAAACATCAATCCAGTCTTTTGCTGTCAACTGTTCTGTGGTGACTGTGTGCATGACATTTGTGCTAGGATTTAAAAGAAAAAACAAAAAAAAACCCAAGAGGTGGTGCAGGAGAAAGGTTAAAATCAAATGTTGAGACAAACTGAAAACTGGTCATAGGATTGTAACGGGCACTAACAGAATTTTCTGATCTTGTATGAGCAGAAATCACAGTTATGCTGCAGAATTTACAAGCGGCATGAAGATCAAATAGTTATTCAAATGTAATGGAACATAAAGAAATCTCTGATGTTTCATGAGACAACTGGCACTGTGTTCTATATAAATCCAAAGCTGTGGAGAATGTGAAAGTTGTCTGATTGTGAACCTTTGCCAGACTCCCAGATATGTAAGACTGATCTTCATCCAATAATTTTACAAATCTAAAGAAAACCTAATCAAATCTCTGCACTGAAAATCTTGACCATCTCTAAAATCTGTTATACTGGAGCAAAATTGTGCGCACATACACAGTGATTCTGGTGGATCTGTTATCAATATGTGGTTACAAGAAACATCGTGCCTACAAGCTTTTCCCTAAAACCTTTTAATCTCATCATTTCAGAGCCTTAATTTAGCTTCAAATTTAGACAATCTAAAATGTTGGCTTCGGTAAAAAGGATGTGTGTGAGTTTCCACAAAAAATGTTTCCATAGACCAGCTTGATCCATTGACAGGTGTGCATTTTGTGAGCAGGACTGAATTTGAAAACTGATGGTAGGTGGGTGGAAATGTTCCAGGACCTGGCCAAATGTGTTAAACTTACCATGTGGAGGCTGTGGGTAGGGCGGGCCAGCAGGCTGGATGTAGGCAGGGGTGGTACCCTGTGACCCTGACCTCCGGTGACCTTTCACTGACAGTTCAAAGGGGAAAACAAATGTGGAAGACAAGACACTTCAGGCATGCTTTTACTCTTTAGTTCAAATGTGTAGACAAATCTGTGCCCCAGTGGATGCATATTCATAGACAATGTCAAGCTCAGGTTATAGTATTAGTGTTAGATCATTATAAAAATCATTCTGTATGTGTGCACAGGATGGAAGGCATCTGACTGCTGTGTCACCATTTTCAGGGTGGAAACACTCAAAATTTATACACTATGAAATCAGAATGTATTGGATAAACTCAGGACTAAAGCATTCTTACTATCTTTAAGACACTGACGGGATCATCATTAAATCATCTACACTAAATATTGGTTAACGATAATAACCTTACAAGTAAACCTATAATCAAACAGAGACTGGAATACCAACGTTTCCCTAAATAAAAGGCATCTCTGCAGTAAAGTTCATGAAATTTGAAGTCCTCATATATATTCTTACTGACCCCAAACAGTGTTTTAGAAAATGAACCAATCAACTGCAAACAGCTCTTGTTTCACAAAACTGCTGACATGTCTGAGTGCTTACTGAGCATAAAATGGATAACTGTAATTCAAATTTGACAGTTTGTCGAAAAGTAATAGTTCAACTTAAGCCCCAGGGATGGGCTGAAGTTCTGACTCAAACAAACACACTTCAAATGTTAGAATCAGTTATCAGTTCAAAAATGATTTCCTTGCTTTTTTGGGAGCTCAAATAACACAATTTTCTGTTTTCCCAGAACCTCACTCGCCCGTATAATCGCGTGTTTTGGTTGTGTATTCATACCATTTTCATATGAAGGGAAATATTGTGTTAAGTTGCAATAAGTTTTAAGATCACAGTTTCATGCACAAGTGATGAAACTGAAAATAGTTCAGACACAACAGTCAATGCCAAAACACACGACACCTAAAAAATAAACATATCATTCCGTGCCTTGAAAATAAGAGAACTGAGTAAATATACAGCCAGGTACTCAGGAGTACAGATAATGTTGAAGCTTTACAGTTGCAGTTGAAGATGAGAATGAAAATGGAAAGTATATTGTTACTTGATGTCTATACAAGAATCTAATGTATAACCCTTTGAGCAGAGAAGATCCCGTGATAAACAAGTAGGATGATAATAAAATATATAAAATATATAAGCTATTAATTGCTGTTATCACAAAGCCATGGTGATTGTTGCAGTTACTCATGACAAACTAAAAACATAAGACTTTACAGTTCCGTCTCTCGTTCAATTTCCCTGCTTTTTGTTTGCTGATAAAACTAACCAGCAACGTCCAAGTTCGTACTGAGCAGTCTACATATCATACCTAGCCAGACAAATACTCTTAGGCAAAAAAAAAAAAAAAAAAGTGATCCCAAAAACAATTCCATGAGATGTTTTTCCATTGGCTCCCTAATTTCAGGGGCCAAATGTCTATCTGTGGCAGGAAATAAAATGCTATATATTATTTTCTCTTGATTTTAATTCCAGCTATTCAACACTTGATCTTGTTTGCAAACAATCACAAAGCTGAAGCAATTTGCCCCCCGTTGCATTAACAACAACTTGTCAACACCAGTAATAGAAATAATTGAACTATTCATATCAAGCTTAAAGTTAGGAAGCCATGACAAAAAGATCAAATACATAACTAGCTATCAGCCTTTAAGTTATCTATATGGCAGAGATTAAACTATTCCTTTGAGTCCTCTGTCATTAGAAGAGATAATGTTGCCTGTTGTCCACAGTGCTTCTCAGAAACAAAATAAAGAATGTCAAGTCTGATTAGACTTTGTAACACCGAAGGTCAGTGCACTATTACCCAGTGCTTGACTGATTCCTGTGGTAGACGGCTGTCTGAGGAAATCTGATATAACAATACTGACTACATAAAGAAGTATGAGAATGAGCTCAGATGTCAGTCAGTAACACTAACAGTCATGTCACAATAGATTTATAAGAATTCATATATTTACATGATGTCAGGGTATGTGTCTGATGAACTTCCATTATTTAAATTTCATCTTGCAGCTATTTACAGCATCAAAATGTAATCTTATACGTGGGTAGTTCAGCCTGGATATTACTCCAGTTCCTATCTGCAATCATATATCTTTTCTTCTGGTGAAAAATGAATTTATGATGCAAGTTCAAACTAAACTTTGACTTATTTTTCTTTTAACAATCTCTACCTGGATATTTTCTTGTCCACAATAAGATCAGCAGGAGCCTGTTTTCTTACCAAAGAAAATGTGGTAGGGAACATGAATTAAGTCCTGACTAAATCAACTCTGGCAACTTTGCACAAGATTACAATACAGCAACAAGTCCAATACCTTACTGCTTTAACTGGAGACTGGATATTTTCAACATTATAATTAAGTAGAAGAGTTTGTACATTTTTTGTTACAAGACAAACGAGATACACAGTAAATGTCCAATAACCAATACTGTCTTGGATCAAAACAACCAAATGTCTTCATCTACAGCATATCTACTGGGCTTCTATTCACCATTTGGAAGGTTTCTAGGCTTCACTGAAAAAAGTCAAACAAACTGCAGAAGTATTTGTGCAGAATGAGACTGTCAACACACAGAAGACAAACCCATGCCACATCCAATGTTTACCTCTGTGGGGGGTTGGAGCTGCCTGATGACCAGACAAGTCCAACTCATCTAATTTTGTGAGGTCCGCGGAGAAACGTTTGCCTCCTTCCACTGGAGTTGCTGATCTAGATCCTCTCGGATCATTAAGACTTTCGCGACTAGCTGCAAGGGATGGAGGAGCACTCATCTGGCCTCGGGGCTTTTTGTCTTCCTGAAATATTTAAAGAATGCATTGATTCTTCCAAAATGGTACCAGTCTGTACAATCACTTGTATACCAGCTGCCCAGACTAAATGTAATTCATCATGACACACATATAAAGATAAACAGAGTATCTAAGTAATGAGAGACAATGAGGGACAATACAACACGTGAGGTCCCTTAAGAAAGAAAGATTTTAACCAAAACGAAATATATGCAAACAACTGCCCACTAATTTTCAACTAGACGTTCATCTAATGTACAAGCGTATTTATTGATGACTTTGAGTCATGATTATCATTTCGTATATCATCGCTAGTGGTGAGATCTACATTCTCACAAAGTGATAAATTGATATTTTCAACAGTTTTTAAGTTATAAGCACAAGCGTTATTGCCACATCAAAAAGAATGACAAAAGTGATTTTGAAACGCTCGCCTTTAAAATGAGAAAATGACTACATGCCAGTAGATGAGATGGACAAGAATTTAAGAAATCATCTGATAACCAAAGCATTAAACAAGGTAGTTTCTCATCAAAGACAATAACATTTCACCAGCTTTTGGTAAATATAATGGTAAAAGTATAAAGTGACAACAGTTGAGGTAAGACTGCAGTTATTTGAGCCTGATGTGATATGAAATATGTGTCCAAACCTCCACCACCACTGGTGTGACTGGTGCTGCACGGGGAGGATCTTGGTAGTAACGGAGTGTGTCACTGATGGTGCTGGCCCGGGACTCCCCTGTCATGCCTACTGTTGGAGTTGCCAAAAAGGGTGCAGCTGATTCATCTGAAAGTGAAAGAAAAGAAAGTGAGAGACATTCATAACAGTAATATATAACAAATAAAGACGCAAATACATAAAATGATAATAAATAATCCACATTTTACACCCGTAATGGACTGTAATATTAGACAAAAAAAAAAACAAAGGTAAAAACACTAAATATCAGTAACAGATGTCTATTTTCTTGTAATGAATGCTGGCCAATTGGTAACAAACAGCACAATAAGCCTTTAGAAACATTTTGTTTGTTTATTGTTGCAAACCACTGGAGACTTGAAAGCTAAAAGCATTCTTAAGATTAATTATGATCAGTATTACTGGGAAACCAGGCAATGCTTTGATATAGATCTTTACAGAGATTTGGTGATTCATTATTTCTGTTTCACAAAATTCATTTTCCATTTAGCAACCTTGCAATCTGACACCACCGTTTCAAAGGGCAGAAGCTGAAAGAGTTAAGGGACAAGGTGATGTTATAAATGTAAAAACACTTCAAACTTCAACTTACTGTATTCATCATCATCATCAAGTTCATGTACTCTGGATATCACCAATGGCTCATCTCCACCATAGAAAAACTGTGGGCGTAAAAAACAACAACAAATTCTTCTGGGTTATAAACTCTTTGGCACTCTGATATAGAAAAAATATCTGATGGAAGTCATAATCTGGACATGTGATTGGGTGGCATAGGATTGCTTTTGGGTCTAAATTACAAATACAGTGAGACTGGCAAATGTTTTTTTTTTTTTTTTTTGATATTCAATTGCCTGACAGGACAAAGACATCAGACCACTTATGTCATTTTAAATCACACAACAAGAACTCTATTTACAGTGAGTACAATATTTTTTTAACAGAAATGACTGGTTGAAAACCAGGTTTTTTATACTGGGACAATCTATAAATGAAAGAAAACCTGTTGAATTTCCAGACCACTGTGACATTACATGCAAGGTCAACCTGACCATAAATTAGTGTTTAAAAATGTATCTATCTAGGTATTTCGCACCATGCTGGTACTGATCTCATGCATTATTTGTTTTAATAGTCAATCTCAGGGCCTGCACTGTCATGTACTACCATTTATTATTACACTGTAAAAATCTAAAACATCTCACCTGATACATATGTGACATAACCCTGACTACCTCAGCCATGGATGGACGCTCTGATGGGTTACCTGACCAACACCTATAATAAACAAGAGCAAAGCAGGTTCCTTGTTGCAGCTTTGTGACTGACATATATATTCAAATATGCAGAGTTTCTTCACTAAGCAAAATGAGTAAAGCACAGATTTACTAATCTCACATCAGGTCTTTAAAACTTTCCTATTTAAATCCCTTACTTGCTCTGTGGACATATACTGCAAGCCCTAAAATGAAGAGTTCAAGTGTGTCGTGGATGTACACTCTCCTAAACTCAATAATTAGAGTGTGTTGTTCACGATACAGCAGGGAAAATCATGTAGCAGTAAACAAATAAAAATGACCCTTCTGAAGCTAAGAAACTTCTCAACTAAATCTGCATCATAGCAGTAATACCAAAATGTCATATGACTATTTTATGACACTCAAATTCAAATTATTTGGACACAAAATAACCAACAACTTCAATATCATTATGTAGCGTGTGCAAGCTACCCCTTGCCCTTCCCCGTTGCTTGTTATACTGGTGACTGAGCATTTGTTCACCTCTTTTTTCATTTTATTGTTGACGTTCGCCAGAGTGACCTTGCCCTCCCTTCCTAGTGAGTAGTTTTTTCCTCGTAAATATTAGTATGTGCCCGAACATTCGATAAAGGTGTAGATAGAGATGTTTACGCCAAATTTGGCCTTGAGTGATGTAACCTAGTGACGTATTGATACGTGATTGGTTAGTTTATGTGTTTCAGGCGAGGGCCAAGGTTACATTTATTTTGGGAACTTTCTGTAGAAATATCTATATATATGGACCCATGTGAGTGGTTGGTCGGTGAGTAAGTGAGTTTTCCTTCTCGTGTGGCGTAGGATATTTACTTGTTCGTTGGTGCCTCCCTAGTATTTTATTGTTAAGATACAGTTATTAAACTTCAGTATTATTTAATCGATTGTCGGATCTCGTGTTTATTTATTCTACAGCTGTAATAGTTTCGTTTTCTAAAGGGTTGTAGTTAGATCAACTAACTCCCCCCTACTATAACGTGCTAGAACAACCTCAGTTGTTACAAATTAGTGCAGTCAAGGAAAAATAAAAACAAATTTAGTCTACATAGCTGGTAATTTGCATTATGTCAGACTGCTTCTTAGAAGTTCAATGATATGCACCAAATTCCACTATTACTTGTTTATATTAACAAAGATCAGTTATTTTAAACAATATCCTGATCTTGATTATGTGCAACAGATTTACCCTACCTTGTCATAAGTGTCTCCATAGGTTTGGGTAGGTTCTGAATGGGTGGTGGTCTCCTACCTGAGAAGAAAACAAGTTAACGTCATGTGTAGAGCATCACATACACTTTTTCTGTACTAATGTGTCTTTAATTCAGTACACAATCTATTGACTCATCAAGTGCCTTTTAATAATAATCATGATGACACTCATCAGATCTGCATCATTTTGAGCATCTTGAATACGCCCAAAGTTGCCAAGCCTTGTCAGAAAAAAAAACAACAAATAAAATTCATCACAATGACTTTTGTTGCTTCATGCACTGTGATGCAAAGTAATGCCATTTCTTCAGTTATAATCTCGCTGATTATGATTTCAACATCTCAGTTATGTTTCATTAACAATGATGATACATATAACTGTGAACTTTGTTCAACATTCATACTTACCACTGTGAACAGCCCACATAATCCTAAATGCTGGACCACCAATTTCATCAAATGGTTTTCGTCTGGTCAGTACTTCCCACAGAATTATCCCCCAACTGAATACATCACATTTTTCACTATAGTTTGAGCCTGGAAAAAAATTAGAGATACATTTCCTTGTGATTTAAAATAAACAGAAAAGTACAATGCAGTTTCAACATCATCTCCCCATTCCCCAAAATAGGAAAAAGAAGTCACAGGATCTGCTCCTTGATGCCACGCAAGTACCAGATATTTGTGTTTATAAATGTCAATGCAAATCGATCATCATATTTAATTACGGGTTTAAACCTCTTCATCAGTTTAGCAAAAACAGCACCTCTAAAATAATGGCATGATGCTTTTATGAAACTAGTAAAATTTGTCTGGACGACTTACCTTCAAATACCTCTGGTGCCATCCATGCTGCACTGCCCTTATTGTTTGTCATGTGTGTCTGAATGTCACAGGCTGTGCCGAAGTCACAAATTTTGAGGACCGTTCCTCCCAGGATGAGCAACAAACTGAAAGTGAAAGTGAACAAAAGTAACAGGGAAATTTAGTAATAGGACTTTGTGAAAATGTGACATTCATGCAGTTGCTTAAAATTTTTAATGTCAATGGGTCAAACAGATGTTCTCAGTTAGTGGCAAATAAGAGAAATGCAAGTAAAAGTACTAAGAGATTCACTTGGGAAATGCAGAAACCTATTTGCCATTATGGACAAAATTTGAATCACTGCTGACATCTCAAAGATAGGCTTCTTGCAGGGAATTTTTAAAATTTCCCTTCAGTTTTCAACTCAGTGTTGTATTGGTCTCATGTCTTGAAGACGACACACACGGCGACATTGGCATATTTATATGCTCACCATCAACCTTGTCTTTTGTCTCCTTTCCATCTGTACTTAAGTCCCTGTACACTCTATGGTCAGAAAGCCAGTTCAGTCTCTTTGTTCTTGTTTAACTATAATATATGTGGGATGTGTGGGGGTTCAGTCAGTCAGTGTAGTAGACGTACAACTGTGCATTGCGTATCTGTACAGTGTCCGAGTATATGTGAAACTGTTTCCCTGTATAACGTCTATCTATGCTGTGACATTAGCCATCATATTCATATAGACTTATGTGTGTCGCATTAAATGTTAACTCAGTGTACCTTACAGAATGATTTGCGTTATTCTAAATTGTTAATAAAAAAACCATGCACGGCACCACACTCAGAAATCTCAGTTTAAATCTGCACTGGCAGTTAGGGTATTCCCCCTCATGATGTGAACTGACTCACTTTGGGGGTTTGAGATCTCTGTGTACCAAAGCCTTGGGTTTCATGTTGTGCAGATAGTCAACACCTTTTGCACACTGCAGGCACCAACTCATAGCATGGGCTGCTGTGTAGTTAGGCTGTTGGCCACACCCATGGAGAACTATGAATATAAAAAAATAAATACAAATCAGATGTTTGAGAAGGAAACTTCCCAACTGAAGAAACTGGATCCATTCATCAAACCCACTATTAGCAACAACCTGAATTATTACTGCCTTAAGAGGGAAAAACAACAAAACAACAACAGCAAGAAACAAAAAATGCCCAAATTTTAACTGAAAGTTTCAAAAACAAAGTGAAAAGGGCACTGTACAAACTGTCAATTACAATGAAATAAAAAGAGAGAGAATTGTGTTCTCAACAATCTTTACCAGCTTCTTCAATTGTCTACTAAAAAATTATGATTCTGATTAGGTCATACAGGTGACTTGCATGTTACTTTAATCTATATATATATTTGAGGACTTAAAAACTTTGTCCTCTATGCATTCCATGACCACAGCACACAGAGTTCTGAAATTTTTTGTGCTGATGCAGAGCAGAACGTACGAGGTTTTTAAGGAATACTTCTTGAAATTTGATGCTCTACTGATTTTAGAAAAATCGAACAAAAAATCGGCCGGAAAAAAACTCCAGTAGCCTTTTTAAGCGCTTTCCTTCGTTTCACACTCACATCTATCTTTTTTAAATAGATCTCTATCCTCTTCAAATTGAATGGACCGGAAACTCGGAAACACACTAGATCTAGATCTAGCATTTTGTGCAATCAATAGCCCTAGATGTAGAAATCTACCTCGATCTACTTAAAAATCAACTAAGCAGTGCATAGAATCTTCTTCCGTATAGATCTAGATGTGTTTAGATCTGGAGTCTTGGCCTAGATCTATCTACTGTGTTTTTGGCATTTTGTGCAATCAATAGCCCTAGATCTATCAATAGCCCTAGATCTAGATGTAGAAATCTACCTCGATCTACTTAAAAATCAACTAAGCAGTGCATAGAATCTTCTTCCGTATAGATCTAGATGTGTTTAGATCTGGAGTCTTGGCATTTTGTTAAAATCTGTAGATTTAGATTAGATCTAGCTCTAATTTTCATCTGTAGTAACTTCTGTGCAATCGATCGATAGGCCTTCTCAAAAGTCGTGCAAGTTCATTTGCTGCTTTTAATGCGTTCTTCTGTGCAGCTGATGATCTTACATTGTAAAAATCTCTCTTCGTTTTCATATTCTTAGGTTATGAGGTCAAAAACATTGAATGAGTGAAAAAACCGAACTGAAAACAATTGATTATTAGATTAAACCATGCCGCCAAAGCGACGTCCAAGCCTTGGGCGTGTGACTCCAGCTGCCAAAAGGAAGAGAATTATTCGATGTGGAATTCAAAACGAAAATCTTTATGAAAATGTGCCAACAGATCAGCAAGAAAATGAAAATGTGCCGACAGATCAGCAAGAAAATGCAGATCAAAACAATGATCAGATCCAGATCAACTCATCCACATGCCATGCACTGAATTATTGTCCGACAAACTTTGTAGGTGTCTGTGATATTGGAGGACTGACCGATTTTTGCCAGCATTGCAATGCGTCAACATTTCAAACAGAAAGTAAAACTTTTTGCTGTGGAAAGGGAAAATTTAAAATTGATGCTCTGCCACCACTGCCGCCAGACTTTCAAGATTTGTATGATGGAAATTCACCCCATTCTGAGCATTTCCTTTCAAATTTGCGCAACTACAACTGCGCCTTTCAAATGACATCTTTTGGTTGTAGACAAGTCAATGTGCAAGGATGGAATCCAAACTTTCGCATACAAGGTCAAGTGTGTCATCTAATCGGTTCTTTGGCTCCCAACGTACCTGAAAACAGTGCTTTTCTTCAAATTTATTTCCTTGATGGAAATGAGCAACTTAATTCTCGGATGTCAATCGTTGACGGACTTAGGCCTGAACTTCTACATTCCATGCAAGATTCGCTGCATACACACAATGCCTACGTAAGAGAACTAAAGTCGGCTTATCAACATGTGAAAGACAATAACATACAAGATTTTAGTATCTCCATTGTAGAAAAGGCCCGCCCTTTGGGAGAACATGCAAGGCGTTATAATGGTCAAATGTGTTCAGAAGTTGCTATTTTGATGCCAAACGAGCCTCGGGGACACCGTGACATTATTATTTGTTCAAAAGATGATATGTTGAAACGAATCTGTGAGCTTCATCCAGCATATGATCCACTTCAGTATCCTCTTCTGTTTCCAACTGGAATTGAAATTCAGGAAAAAAATCACCCAACTTCAATTTTATAGGTGGCATTTCATCACAAGACAAGGGAATTACCTACTTTCAGCAAGGCGTTTACTTCAGCAGTTTATGGTTGATGTTTACGCTAAAGTTGAATGCGAAAGACTCAATTTTTTGAGACGAGAGCAACATACATTGCGTGCTGACAACTACAAAGAACTTTGTGATACAATAGTGGCAGCGGATGGAGATCCACAAAATGTTGGGCAAAAAGTTGTGCTCCCAGCAACATTCACTGGCGGGCCGCGATACATGTTTGAGCGGCAACAGGATGCCATGTCATATGTGAGGATGTATGGGAGACCTGATTTTTTTATCACCATGACCACCAACCCTAAATGGACAGAATTAACTGCTCATCTTCAGCAAGGACAAAAGTCACATGACAGACCAGATTTAGTTGTTCGTGTGTTTAAGCAAAAGCTAAACAAATTGATGGAACTGCTGAAAAAAGGAGCCTTCGGACAACTGCAAGCATGGTTATACTCGATTGAGTTCCAAAAAAGAGGACTCCCTCATGCCCACATTCTTCTGTGGCTTACGAGACAAAGCAAAATCATGCCCGATGCTATAGACAATGTCGTCTCTGCTGAAATTCCCGACAAAAATACTGACCCTCAACTGTACGCCATTGTTACATCAAGCATGATCCATGGCCCATGTGGACAACAAAATCCCTCAGCTGTTTGTATGTCAAATGGTGTGTGCTCTAAAGGATTTCCAAAAGCTTTCCTGAAAAACACTGAGCAAGGTACAGATTCCTATCCAAAATACCGAAGACGACATCCAGAAGATGGTGGTGTTGAGGCAGTTATAAAATCGCATGCCAATGGAAGTGAAAAAAAGGTGGACAACAAGTGGGTTGTGCCATACAATTCTTGGCTTTTTGTGTCAACTCAATTGCCACATCAATGTTGAGATCTGCACATCAGTGAAAAGTATCAAATATGTCCTTAAATATGTGCACAAAGGGAATGACCAGGCAACCTATCAAGTTGAAACAAACAGAATCAATGACGAAATTAAGAACTTTGTCACTGCAAGGTACATTGGTAGTACCGAGGCTGCTTGGAGAATGTTTGAATTTTCTCTCCACGAGCGCTTCCCAAGTGTTGTTCAGCTGTCAGTTCATCTGCAAAATGGACAAAGGGTATATTTTACTGAGGAAACAGCTGCCGAGATAGCACAAAGAGATCCCCCAGCAACCACTCTCACTGCATTTTTCCAACTTTGCAGGGCTGATACATTTGCCACCCAATTGTTTTACAATGACATTCCACGATTTTACACATGGGACACGTCAAAGAAAGAATGGAAAGGAGAAAAAGAGGCAAAAAAGTTGAGGGAGATGATATTTATGAAGCCCAGACAATTGGAAGAGTTTACACAGTGAGTCCAAAACAAGGAGAATGCTTCTTCATAAGACTTTTACTGCACACTGTTAAAGGTCCCACATCATATGATGCTCTCAAAACTGTTAATGGGATGGTATGTGAAACATTCAGAGAAGCATGTCAGCTTCGAGGTCTACTTGACGACGATAATGCTTGGCAAATGACAATGCAAGAAGCGTCTGTAAGTGCGTCACCACAAGCTATGCGCTCACTTCTTGCCATCATAATCAGTGCGATCCAAGTGATGTGAAGAGTCTCTGGCAAAATTTCAAGAATTCCTTATCTGAGGACTTCATCAATCAAACTGAACTAAATGAAGAGCATGCTGAAAATAATGCTTTGGTGCAACTGGAGGATTGTGTATTAGCAATGGGAGGTAGTCAACTACACACCTATGGCCTACCTAAACCAAACCGCCTCACTATTGGCAGAACTGGACAAGATTACCGCCGTGAGCTCATGTATGATCTTGAATCACAGAAAGAAAAGTCAGAAACAAGTAAGACGTTAATGACACCCGATCAGAAACAGGCATTCACAACATTCATGACTGCAGTTCAAGAAAAACAGACAGGCATTGTGTTCCTTGATGCCCCAGGTGGTTGTGGAAAGACTTTTCTGATAGAAGCAATCCTCTCAACAATCAGGTCACAAGGACTGGTTGCACTAGCTACAGCCAGCAGTGGATTAGCTGCAACTTTGCTTACCGGTGGTAGGACTGTTCATAGCACTTTCAAAGTTCCTCTCGACTTAACAAGATCAGATCAACCTGTCTGTTCTATCAAAAAGGGGACATCACTGTCAAAATTGATTCAGGAGTGCAGCGCCATAATTGTAGATGAAGCCCCAATGCTCAACAAGGTGGTGTTTGAGGCAATTGATAGGACTTTAAAAGACATCAAATCAAGTGATGACATCATGGGGGGGATTCCAGTTCTTCTTTGTGGAGATTTCCGACAAATTCTACCTGTTATCAGATCTGGCACAAGAGCCAACATTGTAAATTCCTGCATCAAAAAGTCATATCTTTGGCATGATACTAAGCACTTCCAATTAAAAACAAACATGCGTGTGCATTTACACAAGGCACTGTCCTTTTGCACCGCTTCTCAGCGGTGTAAAAAAACCAGCGTTTTTTCACACCGCTTTTACCGCATGCGCAAACACATTGTTGTGACTATACTTCACTTTCGCCCGCAGTTTATAAATGACTAGCCGAGGTCCCTGGCCCTGCCCGGGATAAATCGGTTTGAATATTAGTTTCAGTTCTAGGTGGTTATTATGGAAATGCTTCATCTTGCCTGTTCCTATTTGTTTATTTTTGTTTGTTTATTTTTAAATAAGTCTTACTGCTCTGCCTTTGTGAGTTGACACCCTGCGCATCCCGTACAATAGCATGGTTTGCGCACGGGTTAGTGTGTTTGATAGTGAATGTGTTTCAAAAATTAATGACAAAATAATCAACATGATGCCCTCAGAACCAGAAATGTATTACTCCATCAATACAGCATCCTCTGATGATGATGCAACTCACTATCCTCCAGAGTTTTTGAACTCCGTTGAAATAGCTGGACTGCCACCTCACATGCTTTCAATCAAGATAGGTATGCCAGTCACGATTCTAAGATCACTCAATCCACCGCGTCTCATGAACGGTACAAGATGCATTGTTACTAAAAGTATGAGGAACTTGATTGAAGTCCAAATTGCATCAGGTCCATACAAAGATGAAAGACATCTCATACCAAGAATCAGACTTCAGCCATCAGATACTGCACTGCCATTTACGTTCCAGCGTCAGCAGTTTCCAATTCGGCCATGCTTTTCACTGACCATCAATAAGGCACAGGGACAATCTTTGGGCGTTGTAGGTCTGGATCTAAGATCTCCAGTCTTCAGCCATGGCATGCTGTACGTGGCACTTTCAAGAACTGGCAGAAAGGATTCTCGACACATACTCACAGCAGATGGAGCCACAGCCAATGTTGTCTACACTGAAGTATTAGATGTAGCTGAAACTTCATGAGGTAAGAGATAAACCATGTTATTCGCTTTCTTTCTTTATTCTTCCCTCTCTCCTGTCACTTACTTTCGTCCTCAGCGTAGCAACAACCCCAATCCCGTTCGTTGAACGGGTAAACAGGCTTGTATGCTAATAAAAGGCATAGGCAGTTTGGTGAAAACTGAAATACCTTAAAACTTAACTGCATTAAATTACATGCTTTCTATAATTCAAAAAAATTCTCTTGTCCTTCATAATCATATGTGAGTGTGCATGGGAAAACCCGGCATAAGTTGGCAAAACTGATTTTAGAAAAACGGCTTTGAAGTGAAAATATGGGTCCGACACAAACTTCCAACGTGGCTGTTGTTTAGGGGACCGTGGTATGTTACAGGGTAAACTGTAGACGAGCAGTGAACACTACTCACTATAAACTCTATAACGGCTTTGTAATTAGACTACGGCCTCCTAACAAGATCAAAAAACTTCCGACTTGGCTGTCGCTAGGGGACCGTGGCATGTTACAGGGTGAACTGTAGATGAGCAGTGAACACTACTCACTATGATCTCTATAACTGCTTAGTTATTAGACTACGGTCTCCTAACAGCAATCACTCCAATATTACTTGGTCAATTAGCTATTGCCACTTGTAGGATTAAATGCCGTTTTCTCAAAATCTTGTTTTAGGGTGGTCACTGACTTCAATTTATCAGAAATGTCTTGTCTTTTATTGTATGTACAGAACTCAAAATGTCATGTTGCCGACTTATGCCGGCTTTTCCCATGCACCCTCACATATACTCTCAGGCTGCTTCTTCTTCCAACAAAAAGTCCTCGCATCTTATTGCTACCTGTATTTCATGCCAAAGCACATATATTCCAATCCAATCTGACATAGTTTAATATCTTAACAGTGTACTCTACAATCACACATACCTATCTTTTTACTTACCATTGTACAGCGACCCACCCTCTGCATATTCCATGACTAAACAAACCTACAGAAAAAAAGGCATTCCGATGACTGGCGAAAAGAAGAACTGCAAATTTAAAAATCGGTTAACACTCATAATTAACAAGTTACATTACGTCTGACATAAAACCTAAAGTTTTATCATCTGAATTTAAAACAAAAAGTTAGAAGAGTAACAAAAAGATGTTTCAAAATAATTTAGAATACAAACCTAACATGGCTACCCTACAATTCCTTTTTTAGTTAAATTAACTCTTGCCTGTTAGAATTATTCAAAACACAACATAAATAAATAAATTGCTGGCACAAACATCACATTGCCATGTTTAATCATAAATATCATAAATTCATAAAAACTCTGTGATATTTGGTGTAAAAATATGAGCAAAGAAAACACATTTTCAATATTCTAGATACTTACAGGATGTTCTCTGCAAGCCCCATAGAGTCTTACAATATTAGGATGATTCACCCTTGAGAGCTGCTTTAATTCCTGCATAAATGCTTTTTTCTCTGACTCTGTTTCGATGCGCTTCACTGCAACATCTTTGTTGCGCCATTTTGCCCTACTCACCACACCAAAGGCACCTTTACCAACAACCTGTGAAGTACCAGCACAAAGAGTCATTGTAAAAAAAAAGTCATGCTGTTGAAAAACTTGCATCTGCACTGTTGTTTTCCTTCCTACAGCTGTGAATTTGGTCATAAGTGGTTAGCCCTCTTTAATTAAGAAGCTCAGAAATACAATTCTTGTGCCTGATGTCATGTCTACATTTTTACTATTTTACAACTGTTATTGAATGTCTAAAATTATTCTTGATCTCAGTTGTTTAACTTGTTTACAATCCATAGAAGAAAAATGGGATTTCCGACTTCTCAGAAAGTTACTGGGGAAGCTCTGGCTACAGATGGATAATGATCTGTAAAGCACCTTACAATGCATGGTCTATATTAAGCCTTGTTGTAAAGACACCACTTTAAATGGATGGGAGAACTTCCGCATGCATCTCATGACCTGACTTTCTTATAAATAGTAATGATAATTTATGAAATATTCCAAATTACTGAGGTATACAATCCTCTCAAAGGTCATGACTCTAGGAATGGCTGTGCACGGTGTGTGTGTGTGTGTGTGTGTGGGGGGAGCTGATAAGTTAGTCTTCTATAAGGAGGTTTACTGAAGTGCAGCACAGCAATTCACTGCTGAGTTAATAATTCTTACTATATATCTTACTATAATTGACTAATTGAGCTAGAGGGTGAACCTGTAAACAGCTAAAACTTCCCGACCTCGCCATTATAAATTATGCAACTTGGTGTACTGCATCAATTTTTGACGACGAATTTCCTGGACATATTCATTTTGAACAAAAATCAGCCCTTACTATTATTTATATTAAAATATTTTGAGCCGCAAAAACAGAGACGCATTTTCATCGGATAGAACCGAAAACTGTGACCGGAAATGACGTCCTTGACCTCTCTTTTAACGTTGATGGTCGAAAATCAACGTAATCACATGTGTGTATTTCTACCTGAAATTGTGGTGTAACAGTAAGTTCTATTTGTCATTGCATTGATATACGGTTTGGGCTTGGTACATGGGAATTTGCAAGATTTATCTTGCGCGTGTCGGCTAGTTATTAATAAAAAGTGCAATATGGCATGAGACACACTCGGTAGTCTTTCTGATAGGATTTAAGTCAAAGTATTCCATGGTCTAGATAATATAGATCCAGATCTAGCATAGACTCTAGCCCAGATCTAAAGTCTAAAACTGAGTCTGAAAATGACAGGATTGGAACCTTAGGCTCTTTTCATTGTTCTAGATCTAGATCTAGAATAGAATTTATAGATCAAGCCTATATTAGATTTAATAATAATAATAATAATAATAGATTTATTATTTATTATTGTTATTATATTAGATTTAAAACTTTCCGTAGGATTTTTTTATCCCTCAACATAAATTCTGTATTTTGCGAGTCATCTCCCCTGATTTGAACCCTTTCTCCGTCTTCCTCCCTTGTTCCGTACGAGCGTACATCCCGACGCGATCAATGTTCATATTGGGCGAGTGTTGAAAACTATATTGAAATTGGAGAGACTTGGAATTTTTTTTGATTTAATGGATAGGCCTACTCGAAGGTTCGAGGAGCACTGCGTTGTGGATCTAAACCTAGATCAGACCTAGATCTAGATCTAGATAAAATCTATAGTCAATGCACTAGGTGCAGTCAGCATGTCAGTGCGGTCAATATTTGTTTTTCCATACAGTTTCATTTGGGGGTGTTTTTGTGACTAATCCACATTTTACAACGTTCTTATCAAGACATCACATAGAATATGACTGCTGTCTAAGCTTGTATTTTGCCTTGGATAACTTTCCCAAATTTTGTGTCCCCACAATTTCCATCTTGAGTTCAAAGGTAAATATGTGACCCTACAGTTTTCTCCATTTAGTGGTATGGTGTAAGCTCACGGAAGTGCTCTGGACACTCTACTTTAAGTGGATTTTCATTAAAAATATGTTTTCTGGGTATTATGAGCATGATTATGCACATATGGCGCTGACTGCACTGACATGCATTCATCTGAATACACTATACAGTATTCGAATCCGCCCAGACGCAGGGACCGCATTTCACTTCTAGAGCCAAAGAGTGGGTAGTCAGAGCATTAGAAAAGAAGAGGATGGGAAGGTTGATTATCAGATCTATTTTGATATTGATCGCACCGAGAGCATGCACTGATGGCACTTACATGCAGGCGACTGCATGACCAGCAACTTGTGACTGCACCACCAGCAGGTGACCGCACAGACATGCAGTTGATGCTTACACATGAATGAAAAGTGTTCTGACCAGCACAGATTAACCGAGAGAGAGTTTTAAGTGTTCACCGACAAGCCCAAAGTTCAGTGGTTAAATTGAACCAGTCAGAAGCTCGCTGGACTTTGTTTACTTCTGGGCATTTACCATTTCCTGGCTCGTGACCGCACCTGGTGCATTGACCATAGATCTAGACTAGAATCTAGTCTAGATTCTAGATCAAAACTTGATCTGATTTTCACTGCAGAGATGCAACTGTTCTGCAAGACGGAAAAGCATCATACTTCAACCAAGAACAAACCTCTAGGAAGTTTAGTTCCTGAAAATCGATTTCTTCAACAAATGTTGGCTGTTGGCTCTCCATTTTGTACCGACACCAACCCTTCCCCTGAATAGGAAGGCCGCTGTTCTCCTTTACATTGCAGACGTCAAGAAAATCCTCTCTCGCTAGTCACCATCTTCTAAGGAAATGATGGCTATCTGCACGGTTATTGTCAGAATAGAAACTGTAGCTTTGTAGACTTCAGTTCATACGCGATCAAAATTGGCATATTGTCTTTGATGCAAATAATTAATATGTGTTCTTGCCTGGTTCTTTTTATAATGGCCAAATGATCTGCTAATCATTTCTTTGCATACACTGAAATAATATTCCAATATGTGTGCGATTATATATATATGGCCTTTAGCGTCTTTACAGACGGTCTTAGCAGCTAGAATATTCACTTTCACTTTGACTGACAGCTTCTCTCGTGGCTTATTCTACCAATGTTTGACCCGAGAGTGCGATGGCAGTGATTGCAGGTCAGTCTTTTGGGTTCACTTTGGCGAGTGTTTTCATTCCGCCTCTGTCGTTTTGTCAGGTATGTTTCTTTTGCCTTGAAGTCTATTGCGAGCGTGCCACTGCGCAATTTTTGTCTCCATCTGCTTCGATCATTTGCAAGGTTCTCCCATTCATTGGGGTCGATGTTGAATGCTTTCATCGTGACCTTGCAAGTGTCTTTGAATCGCAGATGTGGCCTACCTCTGGGTCGGTTGCCAGTAGCAAGTTCCCCGTAGAGAATTTGTCTGGGGATGCGATCATTTTCCATACGGTGGAGATGTCCAAGCCACCGCAGTCTTTTTTTGCCTAGGAGAGCCTGAGTTGATGGAATGTTGGCTCGGCTCAGAACTTCGATATTTGAGATCCTGTCTTGCCACTTGATCTTGAGAATTTTGCGTAGGCAGCGCAGGTGGAAGGAGTTGAGGGATCTTTCATGTTTGGAGTAGGTGGTCCATGTCTCTGACCCATACAGCAGGGTGCTTAGGACGCAAGTTTGGTACACGAGTACCTTTGTTTTGGTGGTCAGCTTGCTATTGTTCCACACCCTTTTTGAGAGTTTGCCAAAAGCTGTGGCCGCCTTTCCTATTCTGGCATTTATTTCAGTTGTTATGTCTGTGCTACCACTGATGGTTGAGCCTAGGTAGCAGAATTTTCCCACTTGCTCCAGAGGAGAGCCATTCAGCATGATTGGGTTGGGGTTTCTCAAGCCTTGTGTCAAAACTACAGTTTTTGAGACACTGATCTTTAGCATGAATTTGTCACAGGCTTTGGCAAGGCTATTGATGAGAGCCTGGAGCGTGGTTTCATCGTGGGCCACGATTGCAGCATCATCTGCGAAGAGGAGCTCTTGTAACATAATATGCTCTGTACGAGATTTTGCTTTTAGTCTGGCAACATTAAAAATGGAGCCGTCCACTCTGGTGTTAATAAGTACTCCACCTGAACATTGACCAAAGGCATTCTTGAGTAGGGCTGCAAAATATATACCAAATAAGGTAGGAGCAAGAACACATCCCTGCTTCACACCGCTGTTTACAGCAAATGAATTGGATGTGCAGCCCTCAAAGTTGACACATGCCCTCATGTCAGTGTGGAAGGATGCAATAAGTTTTAGCAATGTTGGTGGACAGCCTATGGATTTAAGGACTGCATACAGGCCAGATCGGCTTACGGTGTCGAAAGCCTTTGTTAGGTCCACAAAGCATGTTATAAGCGGCCTGTTTTGTTCTTTACATTTTTCTTGGATTTGCCGAAGTGCAAATATCATGTCAATAGTTGATCGTTTGCTTCGAAAGCCACATTGTGTTTCTGGTAAGACTTTTTCCGCCAGTTGTTGAAGGCGGCAGAGGATGACGCGAGCAAAAGCCTTTCCAGTAATGCTGAGGAGGGATATGCCTCGATAGTTGTTGCAGTCGCCTTTGTCTCCTTTGTTCTTGTAAAGTGTGACAATTTTGGCGTCTCTCATATCATGTGGTATCACGCCTTCTTTCCAACACTGCAGTAACAGATTATACAGGTGTGGTAATAGTGGGCCTTTTAGGTCTTTTAATACCTCTGCAGGAATGTTGTCACTTCCTGTGGCTTTTCCAGCAGACAGGTGGTCGATTGCATTGGAAAGCTCGACTAAGGAAGGTTCAGCGTCAAGTTCGGCCATTATTGGCAGTTTTTGGAGGTGTTCCTCAAAATCTGGTGGAATATTTTTCTCAGTTGAATACAACAGAGAGTAATGCTCTACCCACCTATTCAGTTGTTCATTTTTATCTGTGATGGGTTCACCATTTACAGACTTAAGTGGGGCGCTCTTGGTGATGATTGGCCCAAGAGCTACTTTCATCTGACTAAAGGCGTTTTTCATATCTCCCTTTTCATTTGCCTCTTGTATGCTGTTACACAAGTCTGTCCAGTATTTGTTGGCGCAACGTCTTACCTCCAGCTGAAGTTTAGCTTTTGCATTTTTCAAACAAGTTTTTGTACTCTGATTGCAATTTTTGTTATACTCATTGAAAGCAGATTTCTTTTGCTCAATGAGAGGTAGGAGAATTTCGCTGTTCTGGGCTACCCAGTCGTTGTTTGAAACTTTATGCTGTCCAAAAGACTTGATGGCACAGTCATGAATTTTTGAACTGAGAGTGTTCCATGTTTCATCTACCGAGTCACATTGGGTGACATTATCCATGCTTTCAGCAAATAACTTTTCAAATGACTTTCTATTTGATTCATCTCTGATTGCTGTTACATTGATCTTAGGGATTGAAGGGGCTTTTGATCTGTATATTTTCTTGGCCGAAATTTTGATTTTGCTGACTACCAGTGCATGGTCGGTGTCACAGTCAGCACTGTGGAGGGAACGAGTTATTTTTATACAGCCCAAACTCTTCCTCCTTGAGAGAATAAGATCTAATTGATGCCAATGGCCAGACCTGGGATGGCGCCATGATGTTCTTTGGCATCTCTTAAGGTCAAAGTACGTGTTTGTAACACATAATGAGTTTACGGAGCATAGCTCCAGAAGGCGCTGCCCGTTTTCGTTGATGTTGCCAATGCCGAAGTGCCCAATGCACTTTGGCCATGCGGAGTGATCTGCTCCCACTCGAGCGTTAAAGTCACCCAGAATTAGCAGGCCTTCGGTGAGAGGGATGTTGTGGAGAGTCCTCTGCAATGCCTCGTAGAAAATGTCTTTGGTTTCGTCAGAGGAGGTAAGTGTTGGGGCATAGACACAGATAATGTTGGTAAAACCAGACCGGGTGTTCAGTCTGAGTGTCATGATGCGTTCTGACACTCCAATTGGAGTTGCGATCGAATTGATAAGGGAGTTTTTTACGGCGAAGCCCACGCCGTGGATTCTCGGCTGTTCGCTGCTAAGGCCCTGCCAGAAGAAGGTGTAGTTTTCTTCTTTGACTGACCCGGAGTCGGGAAGTCGAGTTTCTTGAAGGGCAGCGATGTCGATGTTTAGTAGCTGAAGTTCTCGATCAATAATTTGGGATTTCCTGATGGAGTCAATATTAGTGAGATCTTGCTGTTGCAAGCCTGGGCCAGGGCCGTAACTAGGGCCCCGCAGCCCCCGCAATGCGGGGGGGCCCCCGAGGGTAGGGGGCCCCCGAACGGAAGAAAAAAGAGGGAGAAAAAAGGAAGAAGAAAAAAGAAAAAAAGAGGGAAAAAGAAGAAAAAGAAGAAAAAGAGAAGAGAGAGAGAGAGAGAGAGAGAGAGAGAGAGAGAGTCTGGAATTATCTGGGGGCCCCAGCAATTTCAGCAAAGCAGAAAAAGACAATTTAGAGACAAGAGTGTTAATAACTGTCGGGGCCCCCTCAACAAAATCGTAGCTGTTGGGGGCCCCTCAACAAAATCGTAGCTGTTGGGGCCCCCTCAACAAAATCGTAGCTGTTGGGGGCCCCTCAACAAAATCGTAGTTGTCGGAGGCCCCTTACTTAACTGACTCATGGTTGCCGGGGGCCCCTTAACCTGGTTTTCCGATCAAATTATAATTATGGTTAAGGCATTCGTAATAAATGGCTCTCGGCCTTTGAGTGCAAAAAAACTTGCTTTTTTTTGTTTTGGTCAAGACGATCAAGATGAACCGACGGGAATATCCCTCGGGTGCTCAAAAGCGAAAAATTAGCGAAACAAAATGAAGAGGGAATGAAAAAAATTCCGAAAATAGATGCCTTTTTTAAGCAACCCCCAAAAATGGATGAGCTTGGTAATGCCAGTGATTGTATCAACCCCAGGCCAGTGTCAGATCAAAGTCCAACTTTAGAACCTGGACCAAGCATGCAACAAGAGGAATCAAAATCCACTGGTAAGTAGCCAAGATCTCGATCTAGATCAAGATTAGATCTAGATTCTAGATATATCTAGACGTCTAGATCTAAATCTATACATGTATCTAGCTTTCTCTTGACTTAAATTCTAGTGCATGTAATTATTGAGTTGCCAGCAAAGAGACGGCAAAAATTTTGGTATAGATCTAGATCTATATTTAGAATTCTCTGAAAACACTGTGATCTTCCAGCCCAGCAAATTACGAGCACGAGATCTAGTAGTGCCGGTGTTGTTGCTATTGCTGCTGTTGTTGTTATTGTTGTTGTTTTGTTGTGTTTTCATTTTTTAAAGTTATTGTCTTTCCAATACGTAAATGTAACGTATATCACAACAAAGTATGAATTAGAAAACTAGATCTATCTATATCTATATCTAGTGATATAAGTCACTGTTTCTTTCTTCATCTCACCTTTTTTTCAGGTCACACGATAGAAGGTAGTGTAGAACTACATGTACCAGAAATAGATCTATTAACATTGGACTACCCAACTGACAAGGGTCATTTTGCCGATGATCTAACCGATGATATGAAACATTTCATCGTTCAACATGGACTTTGTCGCCCGAAAGGGCCATTTCCAAGGAATACACAAAATAGAAGCTTTTCTTCTTATTTCTATAGTGAAGATTCTACACAGTTCTCACATTCTTCTAATACATGGCTTTGCTATTCACAAATACAAGATGTAGCTTACTGCCATTTCTGTTGGCTTTTTTCCCCCGACCACCGAAAGTTCGACACTCGGGATTGGCAAGGTTTGTCTAAAAAGGTCAAAGAGCATGCACTATCAGGAGCCCACATTCAAGCCTGCATAGTTGGAAACCATTGGAAACAACACAAAACAGTCGATCACAAGATCGATGCAAGTTTATCTGATGTGACTAGATTCTGGAGAGAGATTTTGAGAAGACTTGTTGAAATTATTTTGACAATAGCTAGAAATAACATCGCCCTGAGAGGAACGACTGATCAACTTGGTGCTATTTCAAATGGGAACTTTCTTTCACAGGTGGAACTGTTGGCCAAGTTTGATGTTTCTATGAATACCCTAGTGAGCAAAAAGAAAGGGTCTACTAACTATTTAAGTCCACTTATTCAGAATGAACTTATTGGTATTTTAGCATCAAGAGTGAGATTAGACATTTTAAATGAATTGAAAAGTGCCAGATTTTATTCCATCATCATGGACACCACCCAGGACAGTTCGAAAAAAGACCAATTGAGCTTAATTTTTCGATATGTATTAGTGGAGGACAGTGTTTAAGTTCATGAAGCTTTTATCAATTTCTATCATATCCACGACCAGACATCGGAGGGCCTACAAACAGCACTACTGTCGTTCCTAAAGGAGCATTCAATTAATTTAAAACACTGCAGAGGACAGGGCTATGACGGTGCTGCGAACATGTCCGGGTCATGCCAAGGTCTTCAAAAGAGGATTATTGACTCTCAAGCAAACGCATTTTACGTGCATTGTGCAGCGCCTAACCTGAATTTAGTTGTCAACGACGCAGTGAAAGGAATTGTAGAAGTCAGGATTTTTTTCGATATCATTCAGCAGCTGTACGTATTCTTCGGCCACAGCATCAACAGGTGGGACATTCTCGCTGAAATCACTTCTGAGTCGGAAAGTACACTGAAAACGTTAAACCCTACACGCTGGTCTGGAAGAGTCACCTCTTTAACTGCTGTGAGACTAAGATTTCCAGATGTTTTAAAAGCTGTCAGCAAGATTGCTCTCCAGAATACAAACAAGGACACGATTCATGAAGCTATATCACTGAGGAACAAGATGGAAAATTTTGACTTCATTGTGATTCTCACAGTGCTCAGTGACGTTTTGTCCGACATCAATGTAGCATCAAAGCTGCTTCAAGCCAAAGATCTTGACTTATCAAAAGCTGTGTGTGAGCTGGATGCTGTGTTGTCCAAACTGAAGCAACATCGACAGGATTTGAGTCATTTCTGGCGAGGAGTGAAGACACTGCTCGACGATGGTCCATACCCACAACATTCAAACAGAAGAGAAAGGCAGCAGTAAAGTTTGATGATGATATCGACCCGGAGAGAATCTTCAAAGAAAAAGTGTTCTATGGCATTTTGGATACTATGATCCTGCAGTTGGAGTCTCTCTTCACAGGAACAAAGAAAATCACCTCGCTATTCAAAGTCGTGAACCCACCATCGCTTCTCACTTTACAAGAAGTTGATATCAATACTGAAGTTGACAGGCTTGTTGAAGCGTACCCTGAAGACCTGTCTAAGGCACTAGCTACAGAGCTGGTTATGATGAAGACCTCTATGGGTGATAAACTAACAGGATTGTCTTCTGTGCGACAGCTCGCAACCTGCCTGCTAGTAGATTATAAAGTGGTTGCTCCTAGCTTTCCCAACATCTGCGTTCTCCTGCGCATCTTCATGACAATCCCTGTGACTGTTGCAGTAAGCTGAAGATTATAAAAAACTATATGAGAACATCCATGAGCCAGGAACGCTTGCAAGGTTTGGCACTGCTCAGCATTGAAGCAGAGAGAGTAAGAAAACTAGACTACGAGCAAGTAATCAACGATTTCGCGGCCATGAAAGCAAGGAAAGCACCGATGGTTTAAGGTAAGCATTATTTTATTTTTTATTTTGCTTCTGTTCATTTTACTGGTTTTTATTTTTAGTTTCAGTTGCTTGCATGGTTATTGATGCTTGGATTCTTTTGTTATGTAGTTGCAGTTGTGTTCATTTTAATTTACTTTTATTTTCTTGTTTTTTGTTTGAGGATAGTTGTTGTTGTTGTTGTTAGTGGCGGCGGTGGTGGTGGTGGTGGTAGTGGTAGTGGTGGTGGTGATGGTGTGGTGGTGGTAAATATTGTTTTATCCACTAGATTATTCCGAATAAAAAATCCACGTGACGCGCCCAACGTTCCCTGCGTACCATACGCCACTATATTTGGCCGTTTGGGCCACACGTCCTCAGCTCCGGTGCTACAGTATAAGCGAGTACATGTAGCCTACATGTGTTGGGTGGGTAGGCCTATGCTTAGTCTGCGGAAGGGGGGCCCCGATAAGAAAGTTTGCGGGGGGGCCCCCGCTTGGCTAGTTACGGCCCTGGCCTGGGCGCATTGTTCTGACGTTCCAGGTACCAAGTTTTAGTATTTTTCTGTTTTTGCCAGGTGCACACTTTACGTCAGCTTTTTGACTTTTGGTCTAGCTCCAACCACCTTATGAAGCAGGCTGACGTGGCGGAACAACACCCAACTGCCTGGGGGCTGCCCAGGTTACGGCGGGCGGTAGTTGATCAATGCAGCTGAAAAGCCGCTCCCACCGACAGAGGGGACCCCTGGCGCTCATCCGTACGCCAAATGGATTGAGCTTATCACCGGTAACTGCCACCTCCCGTGTTGTGCCCATCCGTAACGGATGGCTGGAGTGTCCTCTCCAAATCGGAAATGGGTGGGCTTATAGAGGAGAGACAGACGCTTGCCAAGCCCGAGCAAACGCCTCCTCGTTTTGCTGCCTTGCCTGGGCTATTTTTAAGAGATGGTGCTTTGCCCAGAGGCACCACCCCTCTCTCTGCCATTCTAGTTAAACCCAAGGGAGAGACCAGGTCAATACATTTGGAACTAGTCCGGCTGCAGGAGATGCTGGAAGCCAGTTTGATGCAGTTCTCCCTGACAACCACCTTCGGGTCTCCACTCCTGATTTTCTGTCTGGGTTTACTCCCATAGCCTTTGCTATCATAGCAACACACAAGGCAGTGTGGTATTTGTATTCAGGGTTACCTTCCCCTAGTCTTCCTCTCTCCCGAGATGACCCACAAGACAGTGGGGGTGACAGTAGCAGGCTGTATTGTGTACTGTCATACAATAGCAGAAAACTCTGGCCTGACAATCGCCTGTGTGCGATTATACAACGCTTAAAGCCATTTATATTTCAAACGCTTTTACTTTCATTATTTATTGTGAAGTTAGATGCTGTTTTACTGTGGTCAAATTCAATACTGTCCTAGCTACTCGTGTGCAGAATCCAGTTATACCGAGTTGACTGACTGTCGAAATGTCTCAAAATAATTAAATAATTAATAATTAAAATTACACACAAGGTGTCTGATGACACACAATACAATCAGTATCACCTCCTATGCTGGTTGTGGCATAAAACTCTGAGCAATGGAAAATGGAAGAAAATGATCTGTTAGCTGGAAAAAGGCCATGCGAAATATGATTTACTTTTCTTTTCTGTTATAGTTAATGCAAATAACAATGGTAAATTTTTAAATAGCTGCACCGTCAGCCTTGCACAGTTATTGGAATCACCAGTACGGATACTAATTTGAAGTTATGCTGAAGCTTACAGTGCATGTTTAATAAGGAAATAATCTAAATATCCAATGAATTTTGGATCCAGAACAATAATAAAACGATAACTGTTTTGTTTAACTACAAGTGTGGCATTTAGGTCCATGTTTAAATTAAAACCTGGCAAAGAAATTTGTAGTTGAAAAACACCCGCATTAGAAACAAACAGTAAAGTTAATGTTACAATGAATCAAAAAAAAAAAAAGAGAAATAAAAAGGGAAAAATGCTCGAGCTTTCAGTCATAAAAACCTTCCTCAGGCACAACAATATAGTACAACTGGAACAATAATTTAAAAAATCAAAATTTAAAAAAAAATAGACCCATTGTAAACGAAGTAACAATATTACCCGAACGGCGATAACAATTAAATATCTTAAATATCACCAGAGAGCTCTGATATCACACACTTAAATATGCGAAAGATATTTTGGACGACTTGAATGTGTAATTAAAAAAGTCGGCTGGGTCTATGCGAGGCACAAATATCGCGCAGATCGCGAAGATGGCTACCAAATTCAGAGTCCTTCGACCTGCAGCTAATCAGCTGGCGTGTTTGTTGACAAACACATCTTTAACAGGACAGTCTGCAGTCTCTTCGAGATGTATGCACTTCAATTATGTGCCAGAGACGCCTGCCACAGATCACGGTAAACTTTTATTTTGTTCTGCTGAGTTTTTTTGCAAATAAAACTGAGAGAGAGTAATGACTTTCATTGCCGCAATTTCAGTATTTTCAGAGAGAAGAGAAGAGAGAGAGAGAGAGAGGGAGAGAAGCATTGTTGCATGATAAGTAAGCCAGAAAGAGTTCCATAAGTACTGACCACTTTGAACTCTTGCAATTAGGATTAGGGATAAGGACAGTGCTAGGGATAGGTTTACACAGCGGCACCTTTCTGAGCACTTAGATCCTCTAGATCTAGATCTAGATCTAGATATCTAGTCTTAGTTTGGTGGCCCACTCCTGTTAGTGGCGAATGAAGTTACGGCCATCACCCCTCGCCGGCTCAGTAATGGGTTTTCGTTGTGCATGACCGCCCTCAGCTGATTTTGGCATGTCAGTTTGCCATTTTTTTTTTCACTATTTTCACTGAGTTCAAATGGCAATATCTCTTCCAAGATGCAACTCTCACAAACATGCAAGGTATGCACAGAAACTTCAAGAACTCGACTTTATATTTGGTAAAAATAAAATACCTTACGTTTTTAATCAGACGTACTTTTATGGTCAGCAGAAATTGGTCACCAAAATTATCTAAAAAAATTATTTTCCTGTCATTTTTATATTAAAAAACGCAATTTTGCAAGCAGCCCCATAAATTTGTGCATGTTAAAACTACATTAGTTTTGTGGATGAAAGAACCTAAAGAATAAAAGGAGAGGTTACTGCCAATTTAGATCTGTGCACGTTGTCGCTCATTATTATATAATTTAAAAATTATAAAATTTCAACATATAGTGCTGCCATACTCATAGTCAGGGTTGAGACAGCTTTCAGAACGATTAAAATACAGAGGAGTGTTTTAGAACAACTATTTTGTGTATCTGTTGACAATTACACTGTTTCTAACTTTGATGACAGATGTGTAGGTCTTTTTTCCACCAGACACCGGTTTTGGTGTCCTTAGGCTTTGAGAATCTGTAAATGGGGCAGATTTTTGTTGGCAAGGTCTACACTAGAGCATTTCTTTAGTAGTTAATCCTGCCGTTGATATTGTGATTGAATATCAGAATGAAACAAATTGTTGTCTTTCACAGGAGAAACAACCCGCATGAACTTTTTTCAGTCAATCACAAGTGCACTGGATGTCGCACTAGGAAAGGATTCAACAGCAGGTGTGTACCAGTGATCATTGTTAAGGGTATAAATAGTAAATACCAAACTCCAGCCCCCTCTCTGATTTAACCAGGGCACTCAGGGACACTCCCTTGTATTTTCGTGCCATTCACAAAATCATCAACAAAATGAACCAAGCCCTGGCACATTTCATTGAAATATTGACCACAATAGTGCAATTTAGCAAATTTACAAAACAAAATTGCCTGAAAATGAAACTAAAAGGCTAAACTATGTACATGATGAATTCAACTCATTTTCTGCATGCTTGGGGATATCAACATTACAGTTCATTTTCATTTTAACCGGTCACAAATGTTGAGCTGTTTTATATGCAGTGTGAAAAATGACTATTAAAATTGTTACAGTTTATAAACTTTATGTAGCCATTCAGCCTGCTGTCAAGCAGTTTTTCCCAGGATAGGTCTGGTTGGTGGATGATAAGCCACTGATAAAATATACAATTTCCATACTTTCCTTTTTTGCACCTTTGTGAAGTGATTGAGAAAGATGGCCTGTGCTGGTTTTTGCGTCCAGGTGAACTGGTGAACTGGTGCCCACCTCAAGTACATTTTCTCAGTACTGAGCCAGAATTTGTTCGTCTTGGTGTAAAGTATGACCTGGATACAATTACTGTGGTGAAACACATCTGATCTATCAAGATAACTTAGGCAGGGGTTTACTACTTTCATTTTAGGGCAATGTATGATTCAACCTAACTAGTATCAAGGGTATAATGGCAAATCTGAAAAAATAAAGCTGTATTCTCAAATTTCCAATTTGTGCAACTGAAATTAAAATCAGACAGAGACTCATATTGGGTCATGATTTCTTGGCACCTGTGTTTACAGAGACCCAGATCAGATTCTCACTAGATAAATTCCCTCTTAATATGTTGATATTGTGCACATATATGATGTGAGGTTTCAGTGCCCATGGAACCTTTAATGACCTTGGTCAGAGTTCCCATTAAGCTGAATGTTTTGTAGTGATATTTAGTCACTTTGTCTATTATAATCTCAGTAAAAAATCAGTATGTGAAGTTGCATATTGAGTGTTTTTACCAGATACTTTAACCTTAAAGTTAAAAATGTCAACTGGAGCACTGCATCTCAATCAACTTTTTCCTATCCTTTGTTGTACCAAATGGGGCAGAAATGTCCTTAAAAGTCAGTGATGTGGTAATGTGTTAATATTAGTTGTGCTGTGAATTGACACTCTTGAATGATGAACCTGTTGATTGGCAAGAGGAATGACGAAGCATTTGTCATAACTGACAGACATCCGAGATTAGAATATGTGGGACAGTTTGCCTCCATTTTGTTGGAATCCATACATTTCAATTCTGCCTGCGTTGGCAATATATTGTTATGACAATTCATTGTCACAGATTAATTCCAACTTTGCTTCTATATGGTGGCAACAGTTGGACACCTGTGAGACTGTGCATAATCAAAACTTGATGATGATTATGATTGACCACAGGAATCAGAATCCTAGCACAAGGTGCATCCCCAAAAGTGCTCCTCTCCGCACTTGCTAGATCCATTTGAGGGTTTTCCCACTAAATGTCCCAGTGACCAGCTGGTTCCATATTTGTCGGGTTCGTCCAGCCTTGTCGCACATTCTTCCCTCACCCTATTTGTATCCTGTCTCAATCATTCTGGTCTTAGGGGGCACCTCAGTGTCTTCATCTGCCCTCAGACAATAGATGATCATCTGAATGAGCTCATTTCTGTAATGCCTGAATGTAAATATAATGATTCTTAAGCCAAAATTTGTAAAGTGTGAGTACCCAAAAAAGGTTAACTGACCAGTTGACGGATAAATAATATCTCTGTTTCTTTCAAATGCAACTTTTCTTTTAGCTTAATGACCACAAATTGTTATCTTTGTGTTTATCTTTATCTAATTTTCATAGATGTGGAATTATTTTTAAAAGGCAGCAACTTTCTCTGTTATTCTGTATCTTTGGTGTCAGGCACAAACCATCCCAGTCTAGAAAGATCAAGTTTCCAGGAGATAGAAAAACTTGACTTAAATGTGGAAAAAGTGAACTGAGATAGATGGAAATTTGTGGATGGGTTGTAAAGTGGTAGAGGCCATTAGTGTGTAAGTAAGCCATCATGTCATTTTAATATCCAAGCTTGACATCTGATATGCATTGCCATCTGTTACGCTTTTATCATGCAGAGGTTGATATAGAGTTCCCGTGTAGGTGTACTGCAGGGGGGGGGGGGGGGGGGTGAAGGTGGGCTGAGGTTAAAGGGCAAGGGCATGACAGTGATGACTGGCTTGTTATACAAATGAAAGTAATCTATATCATGAAATGGTAGTGTTGAAATGTGATATTTATGCCTGACAGATATTCACAGCAAGTCTGATTTTGCATACAACCTGTACCTGTAAAGGTGTGTGTGGATATGGGAGGGGGGTGTTGCTTCAGAGAAAGAAAAATATGTTCCTAATGTGGTAGAAAATAACCACACACACACACACACACACACACACACACACACACACACACACACACACACACACCACCACCACCACCACCCCCCCCCCCCCCCCCCCCCAACCTTTTGTCAGACACAAAACAAAAATGGGCCTTGTGAAAGACCATCTACTTGCCTCAGCATCAAACAGTATCTTCTAAAAGAAAGCCACCCCTGTTAAAGTAAGGTATAGATATATCTTCTTTGAAGCTTTTGTTTTCTGGTGAATAAGTGGATCTTGAAAATAAGCATGAATTTAAATCCTTTTCATGGAAATGTTTCCTTTGGATCAATAAGTTTTTGATCCTGGCAGACATAGTCAAAATGCTCACGGTTGGATTATTATCAGAAACTATTGGCCATTTGGCTAATGAAAAAGTTGTTGTTGCCAGTCAACCTATCTTGATTGTAACTCTTGCCCTTGTCTTGCACTTTCACAGAAATTTGCTATGCAAACAAAACCCAATCTGGCCACATTTACAGTCACTGTCTAATTTTTTTTTCTGAAGACTGACTATGCCCTGGCCTAACATGCGGCACTCATGGGTGATATCTGCGACCTCAGAAAGCTAGAAGTGTAACCTGAATGTGGTAGCGTCCAGTAAATTTTCCTTGCAAGATTCATTCACAAATTTATGTAGACTATTTGTAGATTGCATTATCCATTTTCTTCGTATGAAGAATGGTTTTTAGGAGCAGACAGTGGAAATATGTGAGTGTGCATGAGAAAACCCACAATATGTCGACAGAGCTGATTTTGAGAAAAACGGCACAAACTTCCAACTTGGCTGTTGTTTAGGGGACCGTGGCATGTTACAGGGTAAACTGTAGACGAGCAGTGAACACTACTCACTATGATCTCTATAACGGCTTTGTAATTAGACTACGGCCTCCTAACAAGATCCAAAAACTTCCGACTTGGCTGTTGTTTAGGAGACCGTGGCATGTTACGGGGTAAACTGTAGATGAGCAGTGAACACTACTCAGTATGATCCACAGACTAATAAATCAACCAGACTGGAAACACAAGCTTCGGGCTGTGTCGTTTTTTACGGAAGTTAATGAGATGCGGCCGTATAACCAACGTGGCCGCCGCTTGGGAAATTCCGATTCTAGTTCTATCTGCAGTAGAAATTTCTTTTTATTTGTCAAGATTGGTTGTACATGTATTAATAATGCATTATCTTGCCTATCCTTTCATTTTATTGTCTACAGCTGCCTTTTTTTTTATTGTTATAAATGATGACTGTCTGGACTTTTAGCGACCGCTGCATTGTAGCTATGCTGAAGCGTCGGTCGCAACCGTAAACCTAATGTGGCGGATGGTTCATGACCTTTCGCTGTTTTGTGACGTCACATAATGTGCTCATCCAGTCTGGGTATTTTATTAGTCTGTGGTATGATCTCTATAACAGCTTAGTTATTAGACTACGGTCTCCTAACAGCAATCACTCCAATATCAATGGGTCAATTACCTATTGCCACTTTTAGGATTAAATGCCGTTTTCTCAAAATCTTGTTTTAGGGGGGTCACTGACTTCAATTTATCAGAAATGTCTTGTCTTTTATTATGTGTACAGAACTCAAAATGTCATGTTTGCGACATATTGTGGGTTTTCTCATGCACACTCACATATTGTCATTGGTATGAGAAAAACATGACTGGCACTTAAATGTTCCAAATAAATTATTTCATTCCAGGATCTAGGATCCCCTGTCAATTTGTAAGGCTAAAAATGTGCAATGTGAAATTTCTAATAAAATTTTGGTTTATTTGGGTCATTTCAGTTCTATTTGGTGAAGATGTTGCATTTGGAGGTGTGTTTCGCTGCAGTGTTGGTCTCAAAGATAAGTATGGTATGTTTTTGACGTGCATGTTGCTGTAATTTTTCTTCTTCTGCATATGATTGATGAGATTCTCAAAGTTGAGACATCTTTTTTTGATACTGATGTGTTTCCTTTCTATCATACTTGATCCAGTAATCAGATGCTGTGTTTCATAGTTACTAATTAGGTCAAGAATAATGATCTCATACTTGTTGTTAGAAGCAAACACTTTGGTGTACAAACTATTCCAGAAATGTTTTGTTTTAAATGCTTCTAATCCACCAGAAATCATGAAGTGAAAGGTTTAGTAGAGATGCAGTTTTTGCCATTTTTAAACTGAACTGAAAATCTGAGATATTGAGGATTTAATGCTTTGGTCAATTTCATGAACTGTTACAGAATGTATGTGTGGGTTTTGAAGATATTGGTCCTAATCATTCATTTTAGGTGATAAAATTTGTTCCATGACCCAGCAAACTCCCAAGTGTCATGTTTTTCATTTGCCTATGCAGGAGCAGAGCGAGTGTTTAACAGTCCCCTGAGTGAACAAGGCATTGTTGCCTTTGGCATAGGTATAGCACTGACTGGGGCCACTGCCATAGCAGAGATTCAGTTTGCTGACTACATCTTCCCGGCATTTGATCAGGTAATTCTTCATTAATTGTTCATGTTCTTGCAGCAGGAGCGAATTGGCAACAGTCACAACCACTCAGTGTCATTTTACTTGTAATAAATCACAAATTCTCCATCTCTGTATGCAAAAGGCTTTTTTTTTATTAGGCCACCTACAGTAACCAAATATTTTGCACTTGGGGTACATATTTTAAAGCCTTTTCTTTTGTGATTCCAGAGCTAGAGAGCTCCTCCTGAAATGCTCCTAACAACAGCCTTAATTAATTATTTTTTCAGTTTTTCTTTTTGTTTTCCTTCCTGTTTTTTGGTTGAAAAGGTAGAGGGCAGGGTTAGGGATTGGATCAGATTTAGGGTTGAAGATAAGGACAGGGGTAGAGATAGCTACATATACATTATGCGCCCCTGGCACAAAATACTTTGGGTGTGTACGTACTTATAACAACGGCCTTATTTATGCATGTTTGACATTGAAAATTCAGAAGCATATTACATAGACCTTGTTGAGACAACAACAGGACAAATTAATGGAGTGAATGAAAGGGACATTCACATGAATCATAGTTAAAAATTGTCAGCTTATTAGAGGATTTCAGCTAAAGTTGAGATTTGATTCCCCAAGGGTGGAAATTTGCACTCAGATCATCCTGCACTTCTTGTGTTCAAGAAATGGAAAACAAAGTAATCATGAGCAGTGTCAAATAATGTAATGAATGGCCATTTGGAAAAGGATCCTACACATAAAGATGTGTCTTTTTGTTTTGTCTTTTGTATCCAAGAAGTGTACTCCATTGAAAAGTGCGACTGGTTTCTGTGTGTCCCATCTAACTCTCCTCCGAAGTCATATTTCCAAATTTTCATCAATGATGATCAGTAATTTAGCCAACATGTTCAGAAGGTTAAAGTACAGCCCACTTGTCCTTATAATTGGCCAGCAGTGTCTCAATTTGTCACATGAAAAACTGCAAGGATATTGAGGGAGGGAGAGGGAACTGATTTGTTGGATAATAACAGATATGTCTGTGACACATCTAGGGCAGATAGTTGAAGGATCAGACGGGAAACACAAACATTTTCACATAAAGTGATTTTTTGTTTTTAGCTCCTCCTATGTACCAAACATAACGCTGACAATCACCGTGAGGAAAAGAATCTTACAAGCATATGTTGAACCAGTGCTACTTTACGGCTGTGAAGCATGGACAATTGACGATGGTATGCATGAAGAGATCATTAGAGGCCGTGGAGATCGTTGTGGTTGCTAAGAAGAATGTTAAGAATACCATGAACAGCGAGGAAAACAAATGAAGAAGTCACGAGAGAAGCACAACACACGAGACAATTCATGACAAAGATACGCAAAAGGCAAGCAAAATTCATTGGACACATCATGAGAAAAAATCAACTCGAGAATTTGGTGACAACAGGAAGGCTGGGGATGGAAGAAGAGACAGGGGAAGACCGAGGGAAAAAATGCTGGACAGCCTGACAGAATGGATGAACATTAGAAAACCATCTGAAATGCTGAAGGAGACAAGCTACAGAGAGGGTTGGAGGTCCATGATCGCCCACGCCAGTTGGCAAGGCACCTGAGAGAGAGAGATGTACCAGTTTGGGACATCAGTCTCATCCCTGCAAAACCAAAGTTTGACAAAAGAACTGCAATCAGAAAATATTAGGAGTCATCCTTTCAGTTGCAAGAGGGAAATAGTGGACTTTCAGAGTTTTAAATTTGATTTTCTCAGTTTTGCATGTTTGGAACTATTTTTCCCCAGTTGTTTTCAGGTGTGGTTTGAAACAGAATATGAATGTAGTAAGCAAGAAAATGTCATACTGGAATTAAACTGGCCAGTTTAATCTCATGCACAGTTTAAATGATCCACAGATTCGAAATGAAGCTGCCATGTACCGGTACAGATCAGGAAATGAATTTGATTGCGGCAGGCTGACGATCCGAGCACCTTGTGGAGCAGTTGGTCATGGCTCACTCTACCACTCACAGAGCGTTGAAGCTTTCTTCGCACATTGTTCTGGTCTGAAGGTAAGGAATTATAGTTATTCTTCAAGTTCACCTTCATCCTTTATCATTGCCAATCAAAATGATGTTGAAATTAAGTGCATCAGTTCGTTAACCCTGTGGGCTGTAACACCATAACACCAATGTACCAAGATGACTCACTTAGCCCTGACTGCCATATCCATGGTAAAGTGATGTGTGATGTCCACTGCTGGGCAGCCCTTGCTTTGAGTGATCCGAAGTTTTGGATCATCCACTTTGAGATATCTACTCTTTTTGTTGATTTCATGTATTGGCCCGGGGGGGGGGGAGACTCCATTTCAGGCACACGCAACTCTGTGCACCTGTGCCTAGGGGAGGGTTTCAGATGAAGTTGTTCTTTTTAAACATTAAGACAGAGATGGAGCAGAAAGTCAAGGTGCACCGACACAGAACGAGCCTCTGATTTAGATTTCTTAAGGCAAGTTGACAGCAGGTTGCAAATGGGTCACAAGCAGGTCACCCACTTGTATACAAATCACTGGACTGATGCGTCTAATTGGATATCCAAATGTAAATCTGGAACCCTGCCTAGCACTAGCTACAGGATTTCCTGGACCATTTAGAATGTTGGAAAAAAGTGAGAAATATTTTTTATGTTTGCAAAAAATAGAAATTCCTGCTAGGCTTGGGGTTAAAGGCCAGTCCAGTCCAGTGCAAGACAGTGACAGCAGTATGGACATGATACCCAGATGCATGTATACTATTTGTTCTGTGAAATGTGTGACAGTGTTTCTTATTTGTATTCTCCTTTCTATGGAGATCAGTAATGACAGTTTTAGGTTGCCTTTATCAGGCATGGTTATACATGTACATGCCCTGTCACCCACCCAGTTGTTTCAGCAACAACCTGAGGCTGAGGCCCCCGAGAAACAAAGATCTGACTGCCCCCTTGAGATGTCAGTTATTGAAATGGTGACCTGGTTGGCAGGTCTGTTGTATGAGTTTTCAAATTACTCAAAGTCTCAGAGCTCGGGTGCAGGAGAACAACCAGACAGCCAGGACTCTCATGGGTAAGAAGAACAAGACGCGGCCGGAGAATGCATGGGAGACAACTCAGATTTTTGGGTTTACCTTTTTTTGGTATAGTTTTGATTATTTCCCTTCGACCGCATTTTCCCGTCACCTGCTATTTTTTTGACTCTTGAAAACCAAGGCAGAAAGATGGGGAAGAGGTGTGGAAGGCAGGATCATGAGATTTGGCACTTTCCTTTTGTCAGCAGCATTAGACAAAATCAGCCTAATCACTGCAAATATTGGTATCACGTACACCCGACCAGATAAAGAAGTCTTGTATAGTCTTGAAAGTTACAGCAGCAACAGGGAGAAATAAATATTTACATAGTGTGGGTTTTCCGTTTTCCAACTTTATGACGCTGACAATTGTGGAATTTTACTCTGCAAACAAACAACTAGACTGACTGCAGTCATGAACATTTGAATTCTTTGTGTGCCAGTCACTGATATTATATATCGGTTCTTCCGCTGCTCACATTTGTGCCAAACGTCGATGTATCAGTGCACAAGAATGCTAGGCTATTTTGTCTCAGGAAGAAAGAAAGTCGACCTTTCTATTGATAAATGTTGCTGTAGTTAGTCTTCATTCATCTTCTTCTCTATTTTCATCCTGTACCTGCAAACCTGCAAAAATTCATGGCACACGAAGAGTTAAATCTTCTGTACAAAAGCAGTTTGGTCTTTTTATGGTTTGATGGGCATAATTTGCTGCTCACCATCACAAGGAAATAGTTTTGTCCCACTGCCAAGTTTCATTGTGACAGAAGTTTTTCACTTTCAATAAAACTTTATCATTTGTAAATAATTTAGAGATATCCAAAGTTTGGGTCAGCCTGTCATTAGCATTTCTAATGTAAACTGATAGAGTGGAAAATACATGACCCCTGTAATGCTGCATTAAATCACATAATACCTTGCTGCACCCACTTGAGAAAGGCCCTTTATTATTTTCCGTCCCTCAGTCACGTGTACAGTTCAGTGAAACACTTAACCCAATCACATTGAAGCATATTAAAGATCTCTTTATTAGTCAGCTTGGTGCATGTCCCATGGTAAATTTGCACTTTAAAGGCAAAGCACAGGTTTTTATGTGTACTGGATATCATGCATGAAAAAAAGTGGGGATTGGGGGGGGGGGGGGGGTGTGGGTCGGGGAAAAGGAGGAACAAAGAGAAAACAAATTCTTTTATTTGTGATTTTCATTTAGTTCAAGGTGAAACAGTATTGGTCCAGAAAGTGGAAATTTGATTACACAGCTTTATCGCAACTGTTTCACACACACATACACAGGGATTACCTAATACTTCACATACCTAACACTGCACACCCCTCTACATCAAGAGTTTTTCAGCTATAGAGATTGTGTTATGATAGCATTGTACTGCCCTTAAACACACAGTTCAGGTTTATCATTGAAATTTTGGTTTTCAGTTCTTTTTTCATTTTCTTTTTCAATCAAAAAAATTGTAATGATTGTGAGCCGTTTCAGTTAAATTGTGCAGTGGACGGGGTTGGGGCCGGGGGGGACTTTTGCCAAAGAGTGTTGGATTTCAATTGGTTAGAGACCAGGAATTTTGTTCCCTGAATGTGTTCAGTTGTTTGCAGTGAGAAATTGAAACCTGCCCACCAAATTCGAATTTGCGCCGGTTGCCTTGTCCAGGTACCAAGCGCTGGCGCCCCTTTTGATGTCAAATACTATTTTTCTACCCACACGTTAAATCTTCAACAAGACGTAGACAGATCTGTCTGTCTGCACCTGTGAGACTCTCCTTTTTCAAGCTTTCACCCTGCTGAAGGCTAGACGTACTTTTGTAGCCACTGGCAGTTGCAGAATAAACCAACATTGGTGTGGTGGCAAATAGACACGAATTTGTGGCCAGATTTCACTGTTTGAACTAGGATTTTCTCTGTGAAACCACCCACGGTAGTTTTGCCAGTTTGATCCAATGCAATTCCCGTAGATCGGGGATTCCCAACCTTCACCATTTATGGCCATGAAATACTTCAGGAAAAAACTGCTTGGAAAACCTTGTTGATGTATGTGAAGTATGGAAACCATTTACTGTCTGTCAGAGAAAGAAAATGGAGCCGTGCGTCCGACTGTTCCTCGGTGTACCAGTATGTACCCCAGACCTCATTGTGGGTCTTTTGTCAAGAACGGTGAAATGAGTTGTTGACTTAAAAATATGGTAATAATACTCGCAGTGCTTAATAATATTGCGGTTAGTCGCAAGCATTCTGAACTTTAGCCATCTCGGGGTTTGAATACCCTGAAGTTTGAGAACCCACCCACCGAACACCCCGACCAAACAGTGAAAATTGACGGGGTCCCGACACGTAAAACAGGAAGAAACTTGTGAAAATGGGAACCACGGTAATCCAGTCATCCCTGCGTTGTAGAACAAAGCATTACGTGCGCCATTTTGTACCGTTTAATAACGAGGCTCCTTTACCCGACCAGAATGAATTATCCGATGGCCTTTTTAACAGGCACTGCAGTTTAACACTCAGTGAATTTGACATTGAAAAGGAAGATGGCATACTTTTTGTTTTGTTTTGTCTTTTATGTACATATTTTCAGTTTTAGTTAGGCGAGTACTCAGTTCAGTTCATTTGGCTTGAAGTGTCAAAATCGATTAAAAAAAAAAAAGTCAAAAACTGCTTCAGCCACAGCTTGCTGCCCAGACGGTCCGCGCACGCCGGTAGTGGATATATCGGTAATAGGTACAATCGTGCCTGCTGGCACACATGACGCCTCCGAGGCAATAGGAGGAGCAAATATAATTGAGGATTAAAAATGAGTGAACGAAATGGTCAGGTAATTCGAAGAGGATAATTTCTTGATCAGAGCAAAAATGAGTGAAGGAAATGGTCACTTAATGCATGTTAGGAATAATTGAGAATTAAAGCTGTCATTTTCTTTCAGCAAAACATGAATGAACAAAATTGTCATTTAATCTGCGTAAATGTTTTGATTGAGTAGAATAGTAATTTAAGCCACACACTCAAAAAGTGAATGCACGGAGTCGTGACACTTAATTTGGGCAAAACCTGGTGAATAAAGTGGTCACAAGTCCGGACCTTATTCACTTGGTTCAAAGTCTATAGGGGACAGTTTCACATTAGATGTTCGAAATAAATGAAATTTACACTAAACGTACGTGATGGTGAATGTCACAGGCGGGGCGCGTGGCTATTCTTGATCTATTTGATTTGCATGATTATCGTTTGTGAAGTGCGCCAGTGACAAGTTGTGCGACCAATGGTGTCAGCTGCGGTGTGCAAAATCCAGGTGGTGTTTGCCGTGCAGGATTACCAGGCTGTCTGATCTCAAACACGGAAAATGGTTGGAGCCAAAGATTCCGCATGCATCTGTCTGTCTGATTGTGAACGTCTGTACACTTTCAGTCATTGGGAATCTAGCGTTCTGTCACCATACGAATGCAAGATACCTACAACAGGCTTGCAAAGGGCGGAGATTCATGAGGGGAATTTGTACTGAATACTCCAGCAGTTGTGATTTGGCTTAGATCTAGTCAGACAATTCAAACACAGTCATCCACGCGGTATATTCAGATTCACTTTCAAGGTATTTGGTAATCAGTAGCAGGCTCCGATAAATGTGTCTTGTAGGGGTATCTACGCACTTTGCCAAGGTGTATCTGTCTAGATTGCGAAGTAATACTGATGTAAGATGTTTTTTTTTTGTAAAGGTTGGCTTCCCTTGGGTATCATAGTACTTGCAATTCTCTGAATATTTAAGGTATTCAAATCCAGAATGGCAATGAAGCATTGCTTGATAGTAAACACCACAATTTTTGGCAAGGTAAATGAAGCACAGCAAAAAAGATTTGGACATTTGGGAGAGCGAGATCAGCGTAGACCACCAGGGCGGGAGCCCGCCAAACAAATGTTTTGTTCCTTGACATCCTTACACTCCTCAGGGCTGGCCACGTTAGCAGTTATGTATAGTTTGATCATTATTACTAGCATTAACAGAGAGCTGTTTCTTTTGATGTCACCAGAACTCGCGCTTCTCTCAATTTTTTTCAATTATTTATACCTAAAATCGTGTCGTAGCATTGCAATTCTGGTCACGTTAATGAAACATAGCAAATACATATATACATGTGTAAGTGACGAGAATTTCATCTGATCTTATGGAGAAAGAACTTTATGGGGCTGAATCAGTGATGGAAGACGCCATCTAATTTTCATATGCTGTAGCAAGAAACAGTTTCTAGGTCATTGGTGCAGGCTGTATCACATTATACAAGTATCTGATATCTGTTAGTTTGTGAGCAAAACAAATTACAGAGGTTATATTCAGAAGTTGCTAAGATGGCGTAGGAAAGTGTGCCAAAGCGTGAGGGAAGCCAGTTTGTTTTTGGCTAAATGTGCACAGTTTTGCCGTGACCCCAGCAGTCTAGGCCGAGCCCCCTTGTCAATCAACGTTTGTAGATATATATATATATATATATAAGATCTCTTCGTCCCAATTTCTTTTCATAGACCTTCGTGAGAAAAATGAGGGAAGTTCAAAGGTAAACGAGATACAGATAGGGAGAAAGAGAGAGAGAGAGGGAGAGAGAGAGAGACTAGATAGAGAAAGAGTATGTAATGGAAAAAGATAACCTAACTCACTCCGCGTGCGAATAGATTAGAAAATGCATTGAGAAGAGGTCGGAATAACTGGTTTTTTTTTAGCAGCCTCAGATGTCCCAGTTCCCACAGTTATGTTACTTGCAAACTGTCAAGTCACCTGTTCTTGTAAAAACTGGTAGATTTCTTCCTTTGAAAAACGAGGTGGTTTTTTAAGTGTAGTTGAGATTCTGTATCTCGTTTGATGAAGCAGTGTTGCGTGAAGCAGTGTCGTTTTTTTAAAAACTTATTCCAAACTGCACTTTTTTGTGTGTCTGTGTGATTTTTGCAGTTTTTCCCATTTGGTTCAGCACTTCCTGGAGCAGAACATTTTCAACATCCGCCAGCAAGAAGTCTTTCAGTTTAATTTATGAATGTTTGCAGCACAGTTGCTTTATGTAGTAAGGAAAGTGATAAATTACAAATAATAATAACAACAACTGCACAGTCCTCATAATTATGTCGAAAAATCCCCGCTCTACTTCACAAATTACCTTGTATGGTCGACAGCAAACGTGGCGTGTGAATCAAAATGTTTATTTGTAGGGCAAGGAATGAGTTAACCAGAACCCGTAAAGAGCTAAAAAAACACGATTTTTGAACATTTTGGAGGGACCATTTTTGCCATGAAATTGTGAAACCCCAGGAAGCCGTTAAGTACACCCGAGGACGACAATAAGTACACCCGAGGACGACAGTAGACATTTCCTAAAAGGTTACAGCAAAAAGTGGGGCACTGTCCCCGGGTGGTACGTTAAAGAGGACAGGAACACATGAAAAACATGCCCTTGAAATACATGTCCATGTTTCTTTGAACGTTTTGACCGCGTTTGCTAAAGAAGAGGAGGAAATTAGGTCGCTATTATATGTAGCGTACTTGAAATTTGCGTGAAGTCAAGGATGCTTAAGACTGGATGGTAGCGCGCTCACTGGAGTTTAATGGTTTTTGTTTGAGTGTGAGATGTGAACTGTAGAGTGTAACGGTATCTCGTACACTGGCCAGACAGAAACATGTCCAGCTGACAAGTTGGGAGGCGTCAAAACTGTCTACAGCTGCCGGGGTGAGAGAGCTCACGCACTGAGACAAAACACATGCAGAACTGACTTGGCTGAGCGCACAGCCATCCTGAACAACTGGGAAAGTTCCGCGGACTCAAACTGTCTAGACTGAGGAAACTGCGACCACTAAAAGCACCAGTAGGTTGCGCTAATGCGCCAACTATTCTCCCCAGATCGTAACTTTAGTATAGTATTATGCTGTGATCACATCAGTGATGGCAATGGGTCTTTGTGTCTTGATTAACAAATGCACAAATGTCAGAACTTTCATCAAGGAACCGCAAGGAGAATTGACGTACACAATAAACAAATTTAAACAAGAGAATGAATCGTGCAAGCGACTGTATGTAAATGACCTCTCGTTACGGGTATGCTGATATAGAAGAGGAAAATCGTACAATGTACAATAACTTCAAGGGAAAACGCATGATTTTGTTTTCATATATTTTTTCCAACTAGTAATCTCGAAAATAGCTGGGGAAGGGGGGGGGGGTGCAGATGCACGAGGGGGCGCTGGCGGGGATATTATAATAGATGAGATTAAAGAAACACATTATTCTCGGAAGACAAAGCCAAGCTCTGTCTAAGTGCATATGATTGAAAGTAATTCTGACGTAGTGCATTGCTAATCATTTTTGTATTATACAGCCCGTGGGATACAGTCAAGGTCTGGCCTGGCCTCCTTTGATTTAGAGCGCCTTGGCTCTGCTCACTAGGCAGAGATGCTGACTATGTCAGAGAGGTCGGGATGAACTGGGAGAGCCAAGTCAGTTACCAGATAACCCGCTTCTTTGCTACCCTCATATCTCTGATTACAGAAACATCGGCAGAGCTAAATACAGGACAGGTCTGTTGCCATACTTTATAATGGCATCTTTTTATTTGATCTCTAACCCAATAATTCATCAAAAGCTGACCCTCTATAGGATGAAGGTTAAAGCGTTATGTTGTAGAGATTACCCAGCCTTTAGTCTGGCGCTAAATTTGGGGAGCTGCCAGTAATTATTTTGCTTTTGTCTTTGTACCAGATCGGTAAACTTTGTCTGTCTTTGTTCCGCCTCACAGGATCACAGGGTCTGAATGGTTTTGGCTTCCGATCTCTTTGAGAATGACAAAATCCTAGAGCTTGTCTACCCATCTCTGTCTCACTCTAGGAAACAAAAAAGCCAACAATAACAACAATAACAAACAACAAGAGAGTCTATATTAAACTGGGACTTTCAGGGTTATCTGAAGGCAGGAGATATAATATGTATCAGATATGTATTGAGCCTATACCAAGGCAATTCTGTATGTGCTTAATGTATCTTTAAAGCTTTTTTAGCATGACCCAGTTATCTGGAACTTCAGGCATGTGCCCTACCTTATATATGAATATCAGATTGAACATTGTAACAGAGTTCATAGCGGACCTTGAAAACATGGAAAAACCTTCAAAAACGAAATTGAAAAGCTTGGAAAACAGAGCACAACCTTGAATAACCTTGAAAAAACAAAAAAAATTGGGCCCAGGCGCTAGGCCTAACGGAAACGGAGACGGCGGTGTAATCGCACAGGATTTTACAGGCATAAGCAATTCACGGGCATGCGTAGTTTTTATTGCGGTGTTTTGTGGCCTTGAAAATGAAAAAGTGGACCTTGAAAAAGCTTGAAAAAACCTTGAATTTTCTCATCAAAGTCTGCTATGAACCCTGTTGTAAGTAAATCAGATTTCATCACCCGCCGGCGTGTCTGGTAGTGTCTCCGTCTGTCCTATTGTTTCTGCTGTATTCTGTCCATCGTCTTGCTTTGTTTCTAGCACAAAATGGGCGTTGTTTTCACGTCGATTGTTTTCTCCAAACTCAAACTCCAACCCCAAACTGATTACCTCCCGTGTTTTTAACGTCCTTGGCACGACTGCCTTCCCTGTGCTTTGTATAGTGCTGTTCTTACGACTGGCTTGGGTTTAGCCTAGACAATGCCCCTAAGGCCCACAAATCTGTGTAATGAAGACACTCATCACAAGCTAAAAGACCTTGACCTTAGGGACAAAATTCTATCGGGCTCCGCCAACTTCTTCAAACTGTGACATCATCATACCAGTTGTGCGGTATTCATTCACTTGTTGGACAGCAGTTATTCCGGGTGTGAATTGAAATTCAGTCTTTTGCTGTCTTAAAAAAAATTAAATATCCGAAATTCCAAGTAAGTATTTTACACCCCCCCCCCCCATAGAGCTTAACTTATGTGGGCAACGGTATCTCGCGGACTGGCGAGACAGAAACAAGTCTGTCTGTCTGTCTGTCTCACTGGTTCGGATGCGTCAGAAAACGGCTTTCAGCTGGAGGACAGAGATAGCAGGCGCAATGCGTCAAAATAATTCTTGTGTGTAATATGCAACATTGATAGTGTAAGCTTTCAAATTAGGCCTAATGATGCGCTGAAAAACGAAATATCAATCTGAGAAAGCAAGTGGTAAAAAAAAAAAAAGCATCGAAATCAAATGATTAGCAGACAGACAAACAAACTGCTCATTTATGAGTCCACTTATGTCACGGCCTTGAACTTGTTGTCGCCAGCACCTGCTCCAGGTCGCAGAGAAAATAGATTTCATGTCAGGATGGCCTTATGTATCCAGCATTGATTGTGAGAGTGTTGCTTAGATTACAACCTGAAATGCAGTTCAGTTCGTGGCTCCGCCGAGCAGGCACGACCTTCTAGCAAACCCTCTTCCACTCGCCAGAAAATTACTTTAGAGTAGGCCTAAATGTAGTATGGCCACTAGGAGAAATGGAAACAGTATTAATTAATTGTTGGCTGGAAGCTACCCGTGTCTCTGTGTTGATAACATAATCCGTTGAGTAAAAAAGAAAACGAAATTCACCCTTTCTTATACCGAGGCCGTCCACTGAAAGCTGCCACTCTGTTCTGGTCTTGCTGAAGAACACGTTAGACGTTTAGTTTATTGTGAAATAAAGTGTTTGCCTTGATTCCGAGTTTATTCATTTGTTTTTGTTGTTTTGGCGGGGGTGGGGGTTAATGAAACAGCTTTTTGGGCGAACGGGGTCAAGAAGACGCGTAGGTGTATGGATAGTTGAGAAATATCTATTGAAATGAGGAAGGGATGTGTGGATTGTGGTATTCTGTAGTCGATGGTAAGTCTTGGACGCATCCTGGCTGAGCCGTCCAAATTTCCACACAGGAGCTTTAGGAAAAGTCCCCAAGCCTTCCGGCCTGGCGATCTGCGAAAAATACACCCCTGGAGCCGTCGGATTATGGGCGATACTGGCTCTTGTGGGGAGAATTATAGTCCTTTTTTTATTGTTGTGTGTTTTGTTCCTGGTCCTGATGTTCTTTAGGTATTTGAGACTGTAATTTATTTTGCGTTTTTTTTTGTTTTGTTTTGTTTTGTTTTTGTTGTTTGTTGTTTCACTCTTGCAAATTGCTGAACGGAGGGTAAAGCTTAAGGCAGAGTAGTAAATTGTTTGGGAAATTTACAGTTTCCTGCGACTTGTCTGTAGTGGTCAGGAGAAACACCCCCTTCCCATTTTCACCTCTCCCGTGCCTTCTTATGATTTGAAAGAAATAATGGTATTGGCCTAATTTTAAGACATTGGATTGAGATTGTGACAGTTTTATCTACCCTTTGCGTCCCGGCAGGCAGTCTCAAGGAAAGTGAACTTGTTGCACCGAAGATGAAGTATTTATATTTTCATAATGTGCACTCGAAAACTAGAAAGTGGAAATAGTCAACTACAGATCCTTTGAGCGACAGCGTTTCTGATTGGACATTGATGTTATATTAAAACCTCTGGATTTTGTTTAAAAATATCGGCTATAAACGACTTTCGGGTCATACTGAAAATAATAATGTCTTATTAAACATGTGCGATTTTGTCTAAAAGATCATGCTTTAAATCAAATTAAAATTAGTGTGAAAGATCAAGCAGTAAATCTTTTTGTTTTGTTTTAAGATCGCATAATAAACCATGTATATTCTGTTTGAAAGGTTACTAAATAAATGATTTAGTTTCTGTTTAAATGGTTACAAATTAAACGGTTTAGTTTGTTTAAAAGGTTATAAATTAAACGATTTAGTTTGTTTAAAAGGTTACAAATTAAACGATTAAGTTTCTGTTTATAGGCGTACAGTTAGAACGGTTGTTTAACATTTTTGGAAGATTAGTCATTGAACCAGGTTGGTCATCGTTGAACGTCTGAATTATTCCAGCAGCTTGATGACTTGTTGAATCGGCTATACTTTTGAAGGGAGAAATTGTAACTAATTGTTTGAATAGCAACATCACAAGATGAAAAAAACTGGCTCTCAAGTGATGGTCAACTGTGTGGGCAGCATCTCAGTGGAGCTGCCAATTTCATATCACGCGCTAATTCATCCATCATTTGTTAAATGTCTCTCTATTCTGACACTCTTTGTAAGGGAGGGGGAGGGGGGGGGGCATCCATGAAGTACTTGGGCTGCGTTTACGGCTGTTCTTTTTTTTGTGTTACTTTTCCCCTATCCCTCCCCCCCCCCCCCCCCCCTGGCTATGTACACCCTTCATGCTATTGGTTCCCCCACGCACCCACCCACCCACACACACACACACACACATCTATGTACAAGCGTGGGCCACAAGAATGCTGAATGTCCATGCTAAAGCCTTGAATTGATCTCTGAAAACTATACCTGGCATTTGGCAGGGACTCCAGTCATGTACATGGATTTGGCTGTTTCGTTGGAAACTTGATTTTTTTATTTGACCGAACAATTTAATTGAAAAAAAAAACATCAAACCAAACGTTTGAATACATCACCGTCACTGAAAAGCTTACAGTACACACGTTCCCCAGAGCCGTCTATCAGTCTGTCTGTCTGTTTTTCAAATTGCGCGCATCTCCATCTTAATCTCTCTGACAAGTTGTTCCCCCCATGTCAAACGTTTGAATACATCACCGTCACTGAAAAGCTTACAGTACACACGTTCCCCAGAGCCGTCTATCAGTCTGTCTGTCTGTTTTTCAAATTGCGCGCATCTCCATCTTAATCTCTCTGACAAGTTGTTCCCCCCATGTCAAACGTTTGAATACATCACCGTCACTGAAAAGCTTACAGTACACACGTTCCCCAGAGCCGTCTATCAGTCTGTCTGTCTGTTTTTCAAATTGCGCGCATCTCCATCTTAATCTCTCTGACAAGTTGTTCCCCCCATGTCAAACGTTTGAATACATCACCGTCACTGAAAAGCTTACAGTACACACGTTCCCCAGAGCCGTCTATCAGTCTGTCTGTCTGTTTTTCAAATTGCGCGCATCTCCATCTTAATCTCTCTGACAAGTTGTTCCCCCCATGTCAAACGTTTGAATACATCACCGTCACTGAAAAGCTTACAGTACACACGTTCCCCAGAGCCGTCTATCAGTCTGTCTGTCTGTTTTTCAAATTGCGCGCATCTCCATCTTAATCTCTCTGACAAGTTGTTCCCCCCATGTATTTGATTCCCAACCAACGCTGCCATTTTTGATTCATTTTCTTTCTGCCAGCCCAAGTCTCCAAGGGTGGATTTGTCATTCAAACTTCTCTGTCCTGTTCATGATGGAAAACCATGCTCAAATCCCTTTTCCCTCTGGGAGTTTTTTCTGCCCCATCTACTCTTCCCCCCCCCCCCCCCCACTGCTGTTGTTTTTCATGAGCCATTGTTGTTCTGTGGAGGCCAAGGGTGACAACTCAGGTGAGATGGTGTCAGGGGAAATATCAGCTTGTGTCCAGCGTGCGTGAACTGTTTAGGAATGGTGATATAGTGATATTGTATGTATATCTTACTTATCCATTATCACACTCAGTATCTCTCTCTCTCTCTCTCTCTCTCTCTCTTTCTGTGTGTATTAAAAACTATTTGGACGAGGTGGGTGATATGTTGTGTTTAGCCCTGGAGAACCTCACATGCCATATCATTTTACGAAGCGGAACCGATAGTTGATGTGGCCGAGGAGTGGAGAAGTACATTCTTTCGTATGGCTCTGAAAAAAAAATGATCTGACCAAACTATCCTGCAGGGCTACAGAATTGACATGATTATCCATGTTTTAGTAATCTCCTGGATGAGTGTGATACAAAGGACAACATTGAAGTTTCAGTTTGGATGTTGTTGTCATTTGATGTAGGGCTCTTCTGTCAGTCCCTCACCCCACCCAGGCCGCTTAGAGACTCAAGTTGTCCCGTCCGCGTGGGGTGTTTTTTTTCTTACTCACTTAACCAAATTCAGGTCATCGGCTAAAGGATTTCTCGTCCTACCCAACACTGCCAAGGGTGCTGCACACTGTGGACTATGCACCCTAACCCTAACCCTAAAATGACTCTGAACGTCACCGAAAAACCCTGTAATATGTTGGAGCTGTTGCTGTCACGCTCCTGAATTTTGTACAGTGAGTACGAAAAAAAATTACGCGCCCGGTCTTCCCTGACTTCTGCTTGAGAAAAGAAGGAATATTTGGCATCTGTGTTGACGCACTTGGTCAAGAAATGCGAAGAGGAAATATTGCGAATCAGTTCTCTTGGAAGCAGTTAGAACCCTACAGTGTTACCTATTCTGCTCATGCATGCAGTGGCTCTGTGTAAATAGATACTCTTTTGTCGCTGTTCTGTTCTTATGTTCAAGTCCCCAGCAATGTCTCAAGGCTGAGTCAGTTCCATGCAGATTAAGCAAAGGTTGAAATCAACGCAGCTCATAACATGAAAACAACAATAAGAAGAAGACTTTTAAGAGGAACATGGGACCTGACGTGTTGGTGTAGAACTTAAGATACACGCCAAGTGGAGACTGAAGCTTCCAGTCACCTTTTATTTGCCGTTGTCTCAGTCGTTCTCACGGAAAAATTTAGAAAAATTTAGAAAGAAAAATCCCAACTCCTTTGTGTTTTTCTCTTAGGAATACAATACTGGTTTTTTCATATCCCAGTCACAGGCATGGCATTTGGCAATCCATCCCATTTTTTGTTTTATTTCTTCCTTTCTCTCCTGAGGGACAGAGGAAAAGGTCGCTCTCCGTCTGATGTGATTTATTCACAGTGAAATGATTACTTTGACCATTTCATATTTTCTGATTCCGGCGTCTGGCATTGAGCATCCTTACCCCCCCCCCCCCCACACACACACAGTTCTTGTTCTTCTTCTTGTTTTGTTCCTTTGAGCATCAGTCAGACAGACGGCGCCAGTGTCCACATTTAGCATTGGCTCCACGTGCAGAAAATCGCGCAAGAGTTGTCTGTTGTTGACCGCTCTGTCTTAGATAACTGTATGTCTCAGTGACACGCACGAGCCATCTGCTGGCAGTTCATTCAGGGCAGAAACAATCGAATCATACACATCAGTGCAAACAGAGAACGATAGAGAAGATCGTTTATATCATCGGTAATTCGTCTCATCAACCTATTCTAGCTATACTAGATCTATGCCATAAGGTTCCACGACATGTTAGTTCATCTGTTATGTTTGTAACTGAGTCATCACATATTTATGTAACAGTACGTAAACTGTGTGGATCAAGTGTGTGCTCTTAACAGCTCTGTGAAAATGAATTTCCCTCATGGAATAATAAAATGATTCTGATCTCATTTCATATGATAGTACAATGTGTTTCAGCACTTGCATCAAGAATGTATTCTAAAGTCTGGCCAGAAGCATTCCCCTGTATGCAAATGACCCTCTCGTCCATTTCCCGCGATCCCTGCATCTGCAGGCACCAGATACTTCCATGATAATTATACTCAACAAAACTACATTAAAGTGTTAAATATTTTGTCATAATTTACTCCTTGCAATGCACGAACGTTTTTTTTTTTTTGTGTGTTTAATCTAGACAATGTGTTGGTTTCTGTGAATCTTAGAGAACTCGCGCTTCTCTGACTGCATTCGTTATTTGTATTCACAATGGTGGCGGAACACTGCGTTAGGGTCCGATCTCAGATTTAGTGAGATCTCAAACATTGTCCTAGCAACGTTCAACTTAAATTCACCATCGAAAAGAGAGAGAGACAGAGTACTGAATGCCCGTGTATTCAGAGACAAGCGTGGGAGGGAATACAAAAGAGAAAAGAAAAAGAGTGAAAGGACCGAAGACTTGAATTGCAGTCTGAGGCTGAGACGACCAGACCTGTCATTATTGGCCAGAAATCCGCCTCAGCAGTTTCTTATGCAGCAAAAACCTCCCCCGCACCGCTCAAGTGCTGTTTTTTTTGGTCTGCTTTTGTTTGCTTTTTTGTTTTCTGTTTGGCTTCCTGTCAAAACTTTGTCCTCTCAGCGTGATAGTGCATCATCTTCATTGGCTACTCAGAGCCAAAGTAGACTTTGTTCCAGCAGGGCCATTGTATTTGGTAGATACTGTTTCAGAGTGAGTTATATTCCATATTGTATTTGGTAGATACTGTTTCAGAATGAGTTATATTCCATATTGTATTTGGTAGATACTGTTTCAGAGTGAGTTATATTCCATATTGTATTTGGTAGATACTGTTTCAGAGTGAGTTATATTCCATATTGCATTTGGTAGATACTGTTTCAGAGTGAGTTATATTCCATATTGTATTTGGTAGATACTGTTTTAGAGTGAGTTATATTCCATATTGCATTTGGCAGATACTGTTTCAGAGTGAGTTATATTCCATATTGTATTTGGTAGATACTGTTTCAGAGTGAGTTATATTCCATATTGTATTTGGTAGATACTGTTTCAGAGTGAGTTATATTCCATATTGTATTTGGTAGATGCTGTTTCAGAGTGAGTAATATTCCATATTGTATTTGGTAGATGCTGTTTCAGAGTGAGTTATATTCCATATTGCATTTGGTAGATACTGTTTCAGAGTGAGTTATATGCCATATTGTATTTGGTAGATACTGTTTCAGAGTGAGTTATATTCCATATTGTAACATCTCCACTGGCGACTGCCAGCGAAAGTAAATTTTCTCCAGGTTAGACGGGGTCAGATGGTTTGAGTGCCCGGTTGGCTGAGCATAACCCTGGACCACCCTCATGGATTACTCATAACGGAAGTAAAATTCCTCTGTGCTAACCGTACGGGTTAGATACTAGGAATTAAAAATCTGTTGTTTCAGAAAGAAAATGCACCATGTCCATCGGCAACTGAGAGCGAAAGTAAATTTTCTCTAGCCTGAGGCTTATAATTAGTTAGACATCAAGTATTTCAGAGGTCCGGTGACCTCTCTGTTGGCCACGCATAGCGAAAAGTAACCGTTCTTAGGGCTAGTCGCTTGTATTAGTCAAGTGCCACGTGTTTTGTCATTGATATAACTATAAAGAAGTCCTTGAAAGATGAGAGACCCGGATTAGATTGTGCGAGAGATGGCCGACATGTCTTCATTGTCCTGAATTTTTTGTTTTTATATTTTGTCTGAGCAGGTGCATTTATGTGGGAGCCGGGTGTCCCTCTCGACCTTCTCGTGCTGTTAGTTTAACGATTGGTAAGTCTGCAGTTCTGTATTTCTTGTTACTAAAACTACCATTCTACACGTGACGAAATGATTCAGAAACGTTGACTGTCTGAGGCAAACAGGTAGTTAATTTCCCTTCCATAAGCCAACGCAGACTGGACTTTCTCCTGCTTTTGTCATTGGCTGAGAGAATGGTTGATGCTTGCATGAATGTGAAGAGAAGATGAGTCTGGCGCTCACAGTTAGAGATAGCAGCAAATAAGAAAGGACAGTTTTGTAACGCCGAGAGTGGAGCAATTAGTCCAGTTTTGACGTCTCGAGCCAGAACCCGATAAGTTCGGTGGAGACTTTTCAGAGAGAACGGATTTAGTTTCTTGTTGCCCGGTGTTAGCTAGTTCAAACAAAACACCAGTTTCTAAAGGTTGAAAGTTATCCATGTATTGTGATAAGGAATACGATTGAAGTCAAGCGCTCCATGTCAAGAAAAACAATACCTCAGAAAAAGAAAAACAAAACAAAAACATCACAAGAAGTGAAAGTGCATTTGAACTCGATGATCGTAAAAACTGAAGTTTGTGCTGATCCAGCAGGAGACGCTGGGGTGAGCTGGAGGTAAAGACTTGAGGCTGAGCCAGAGGTAGCTTACACTAAGAGTTAGTGAACATATCGCCGGGCTGAGCAGAGCCCGGAGAGAGGGGGGAGGGGGGAGGCTATTGTTGAGCAGGGACATCAAGATCTGAAGTTATCTATACTATATATATTTGTGGACTTGAGATGTTTCGTTGCAAAAGGCTTCTGAACCACTCAACACTCAGACTTCAAATTTTATATGGTGCATCAGAATGGATGTTAGGGTGCACAGTTTTTACTAGAAGTCTCAAATCGGTGTAGTTTTTTTTTATTGGAAATTTATTGTTTCGCCATCATTTAGATCTATCTGAGTCATGGTTCTTCATTTTAAGGTTTCGTTATCACTTCCTGCGATGTGTTCACTATCAAACACACTAACCCGTGCACAGATCAAGCTATTGTACGGGATGCGCAGGGTGTCAACTCACAAAGGCAGAGCAGTAAGACTTATTTAAAAACAAACAAAAATAAAATAAACAAATAGGAACAGGTCAGATGAAGCAGGTCCATAATAACCACCCCACCCAGAACTGAAACCAATATTCAAACCGATTTATCCCGGGCAGGGCCAGGGACCTCAGCTAGTTATTCATATTCAGACATTGAAGACAAAATGTCGTTCAGAAGAAAGGGTGTGGGGTGACTGGGAGGCGAGAAAAAGGCGGACCTGTCCAACCATGGGACCACAAACAACAACTTTTTCATAACTGCTGGCCTTAATCTGGGACAGTCATGACTGTATTCATCGTGATATAGATGATGACCATGTTTACCCATTATGATCATAATCAACTCATGACGTATTTTATTTCACAGTCAATGGACATTTGAGCATTGTAGGCTTTTTGTGTGGGTGGCAGGACTGTAACGTGCAATTGTGTCGCGCTGGTAATATTGTCAAGGGTGTTTGAGGCCTGGGCGTGTTGCCACCACATGAATGCTCGTGCATAGAACAGCTTCACGCGCCACTTGTGTTGATTGAATGAAGCGCGAGTACATCTTGGTGACTTCATTCATCTGTTTGAGTTTTATTACTTGTCTGAACATAAATGTATAGAGACAAGAGTTCAACAATGTTTGCCCGAGTCAATTTAGAGATCAGAGAACATTGACCGTAACTGATATTTGGCTTCTAACTTAGCTCAAATACTATTTCATATTTCCACTCAATCTTATTGTCTCTGATTACGAACATTCACTTACGTTGGTTTGCCACACAGAAACTACTGTTTCTATAGCAGATACGCCTATCTGTCTTTGCTTGACATAAAAGAATTGTGTTTGAGACAAGTTCATAGAGACAGTAAAGCAGAAAAAAATGCCATGGTGTAAGTTAAGTGGTTTGTCCTTTGGGCTGCAGTATGGTGACATCCCTCCTTACTGATCAGAGAACATCACTGTAACATCACTGTATTCCTCAAGTAACTAAATTTGTGAATGTACCATTTTCACTCACAGCTACAGCTTCGGCTACCGACCAGAGAGCACAAGTTTGTCCTTCAGCGAACAGATTTCCCACATGTAACAATTAGCTGGCTATAACATACAATTGCAGCAACATCCCCCTGTTTAATTGGTTATCTTGATGTGCACATACCTGTTCAAGACTCAAACAAACCTGATCGCATTTAACGCTACTGATATTGAAAACCAGTTAAACCAGCCAATTTTTCAAGGCTGGCCTGCCAGAGCCAATGAAACAGACGTTTCAGAAATGTAGTTTTCTGCGAGGGTTTCCAGGTCAATGCTAGTTTCAAATGCCAGATCTATAAATTAGCACCTGCAGATCAGAAACCTTTGGCAGGATACACAAATGCCTTCCTGGTAGCAATAGGATTAAACGGCATTTGACTTGTTGCAGGATGTGCAGAAATCCCCCATGATCATTAAATCTCACAGAGACGAGGTTGTAATGACGCAATCTGTACTGTTTATTTACCAGAACTGATTGGTTCCCGTGTCTGACAGATGGACCACGCCTTGCCAGGTGCCAGCAGCTGCCCTCCTCACCACACCGCTCACACTTGCCACCGGAAAACACGGTACACGCCAATCTAGGCCAAGTTCACTTATTAACGTTAGCTTGGAAAGAAATGTACAATCTTTGTATCTGGGTTATCATTCAGGTACGGCTAATCACTTCCTTTGGTCAACACAAACGGATATTATCAGGGTTCACACAGGTCCTTAAAAGTCCTTAAAGTCCTTAATTTTCATAAAAGAAAAAATAAGTACTCAAAAAGTCCTTAAATTCTGAAAATGATGCCAAAGTCCTTTAAAAAACCTTAAAATGTGTGTCTCAGTTGAAACTTTTGAGATTCAAATCTTCCAGTTGCACACTGGATAATTGGTACTTCGAAATAACTGACTTGTTCAGAGTGAATGTTCTATGTTTGAAATCTGGGTACAGAAAGATTCCGTTTCGATGAGTGCTGCACACCACTTGTACAGTTGTAATATTTCTTGGTCACGGGCACACAGGTCCTTAATTTGTTTACTGTGAGTTCTTAGGAGGTCCTTAAAAAGTCCTTACAATTAGTTTTTAAGACTTTGTATGAACCCTGATTGAAGAGAGAATAGATCACAGCGCAGAGCGAAACTTTTTTGCTTCTGGAAAATACTATTTTTGACGCCTACTGTTTCTTTCTCCCCCCCCCCCCCCCCCCCAAACCCACGCTGAAAGAATTCACGCGATTAAAACATCTTTTGCTTATCGGAAGAACAAACAACTGCAGATGTCAAGGTAATTCTTGCTTAGAGACAAAAGTCTGGGCTTACCGTAGATACCCGCAAATCACCGAAAAGTGAACATTCCTTCCTTCACGTTAAGGGTAGGGGTGGGAAGCGGAGGGTTTGGATGGTAGGTGAGATTCAAGTTGTCTTGCGTTTTGATAGCTTGGAAAAATCCAAACCATTGGGGAGGAGAAGGAAAAGAATACGATTGAGGTGAAAATATTGGAGACGAAATACCCAGCAATAGTTCAGTTTTTTCTGTGGTCAGTGTCCTGTCTGACTTGTCTTCTTGGACATTTTCGCCAGTGAAAAGGCTATTGCTGCGAACAAAATCCTTACCGTTACCCTCCGTTTCTCCGAAAATTGTGCTGTGCAATCCAATTTGGTCAAACGACCCTAACACCTGCAGTCACCCTGGATGATTTTACAATTTGGCTGAGTGTTTTGGACACTGCGGGCTCACCAAGTCAAACCTTCATTTTCGTTTTCCAGTTCACACATTCTGTCCCCCCCCCCCCCCCCCCCTTCCTCCCTTCGTTTCCGTATCTTTCATCGTGTTGAGTTGGTCACATACATCTTGAAGCAGCCTCGGCCAAATGGGCATGCCTACCCTGGTACCAGCGCCTTCCGAAAGTCTTTGTTCATTAAAACAGAAGTGCAGCCAGTGTAAGTTCTGCGTGAGAACACCGGAAAATTTAGCGTCTTGCTTCCTGTTGTTCTTAATTAATTTTTTGTTCTCATTTTTGCATTGACGTCATTTGACTCAAGTGTTTGTGGTTGCTGTTTTTTATTTTTTATTTTTCCTTCATTTGTGTTTTATTTTTTTCTTTCCGGCACGTCAGCACGTCTATCTGTGTGACCATCAGCCAAGACATTCCCCACGCAACACTGAGAATTATATCGCCTGCCTCTGAGCTAACACAGAGGCGTATCTCATTTTTTTCTTAGTTTTGAGAAAGGCGATTAAAACTGTTTTGTCAAGATGATTTTTTTTTTTTTTGTAGTGTCAATTTCTTAATAATAATAATAATAAATGACATTTATATAGCGCCTAACCCTATTTCACAGGCTCTAAGCGCTTTACAGAACTTATTTACTACAAATAATATTTAAAGACACATACACACACACACATACACATAATATATTTTACAAGCAATCTCGATTCTATGGAGTGAAAAAATGACTCTTAAGATGTTTCTTAAATGTATTGGGGTTCTCAATTTCTCTGAGAGAAAGAGGCATTGGCTTTTGTTGTGCACATGGCAGTCTGTGGTAGGCTTGACCTCATGAAATACGCCAACTGTCAGTGCAATTTTGGCCGAAGTCTGACTTGCGCCATTATGTCAGTGGATTGAGTGTATGTCCGTCACCTTCATCCACTTGGGAAAGGAAAACCGTGCACCAGACGACATGCACTGCCATCCAGTGTTGGCATCTTATCCGGCATGCGAAAATGGGAGGTTTTGAAGTGTAACACACACACAGGGCACATGGACAGACACTCACATACATACATACATACACACGATATATACATACATACTCTCTCTCTCTCTCCCCCCTCTCTTTCTCTTTCTCGCTCTCCCCCCCCTCTCTATCTTTCTCTCTTCCCCCCCCTCTCCTTCTCTCTCTTTCTCTTTCTTGCTCTCCCCTTTCTCCCTCCTTCTTTCTCTCTCTCTCCCCCCCCCCTCTCTCTCTAACAGGTTATGATTGTTTTATACAATCGGCTTCAATTTGGCTGCTTCTGTCCAGCTGTATGGGCCCGCCTGTGTTTGTTTCTTCATAGATCTGTGTGTTGGACTGAGATTTTCCGATCGTAAATTTGACTTTGACCAGTTTTTGCCCCTGTCAGTGGCCACTGGGCCGCATGTCCGACTGTCTCTCTTTGATGCAAACACAATCAGGACGATTAGCCTACACACACACGACGGTGTCCTAGAGCCATTACCAGAGACATCGTCGGTGTTATATTTTGTCCTGTTATGTAATCTGTGATATTCATCAACTCCCACCGCCCATCTCGTTCGCGGGCAGTGTCCGATTAACCCACTTTTTCCTCGTTTCTGAAGTTGTCAACCATTTTGTTTTGCAGACACTAAAAAACCCCAAACCTTTCTCCAGTTTTTGTATTAACCGCCTCTGCTTCGGCACTTGCCAGGTGACCCCATTTCTAAACTCGGCAATATATTTTGTTTCGTCACTTTTTATGTTTCCATGTTTTCACATGGCCTCATTTTTGTCCATCATTATGAAAGAAATATTTTTGTAACTTAATTTAAAACAAAACAAACAGCGAAAGGATTATATTTCAGTTGAATAATTTATTGAAAGCTTTGAAAGCGTTTCAAAGAGTCTGAGATTGCAGTCTGAAAATTTAATACGATACGTAATGGAAATATTTTTAGGTTGACGATTCTGTACTCTGACACAAGAAATATATTTTGACATTTTGGAGTTTGTAGCCGAGGTCATTCACAAACACATTTAGGAATGGGATTATAGTCGTAAAGTGCGAACAGTTGTGGAGAGTGCCTGTAATACGTGAATTGACATCAAGGTAGGGTCGATATCAGTGTGCACCGGTTTCCGCACTTCACCACACGGGGCAATATCGATGGAACAAGGCCAGTAGCATCTGCAGATGTCGGCCAGGGAGTGAAGGGTTCGTGTTTGACTCAAGTATTGGCGTTCACACTTGGGGTGAGAAAGTCGGAATGAGTGAAATCACGTTAACCCTTGAGGTCCCAGAAATGGCGGAACCAAATATCCACATTTTATCCACATTTTAAACGGTTTGATAAAGGACATATCGTGGCGTTAGTTTGCACGTGTTCTGTGTTCACTTTTCAAAGAATTGAGTTTGAATTTGGAGAAAACAGCTTGACACGAGAAAATGGTCAGAAAATCCAAGACGATAAAAATAGAATGGGAACACGTTGGTTCAGATGCAAGGTGCTCGCGTCTCATGCCAAAGGTACCATATTCGATCCCTGGTCGCTGCAGGCATATTGGAATTTTATAGGGGAAAAAATTCCTGTCCCTGATCTTGTGGTAGGTAGGATCGAGCACTTAGTCTTCTCGGATAAGGACGAAAAACTCGGAGGGCCCGTGAAGAGCAGGCATTTGAAAGTCGTGAAGAGCAGGCCGAACAGGCCGCTGTCCGGGCAAAATTCTAAAAAACTCATCCCTACCACAAAACCCCACAGAAACAATGGACAAGACAAATAGAAACAAGAAAAGTGAGGTGTAACTGCCAAGGGCGGCGAAACCTGCTCAAAAAATGACCTGGACACAAGACAGTAGACGGAACATACCAGAATAGTAGGGCAGAAGGAGATCCTACCGGAAGCTGCCACTGTACCAACGCCTTTTCACTGAGACTGAATTCATGTCATCAGAACCGACATCGCCTATAATTATCTCCTATAAAACTTTGTGACATACACCCCCGACCCCCGACCCCCGACCCCCGCCCTCCCCCCCCCCCTCCCTTTTTTGTGTGTGTGTTTTTGTTTCGATGATATTTTAACTTTGGTATATGACACGTCGTGCTCCAGTCTAAGGGGTAAACCAGACCAAGGTTGGCGCAGGCTTCAGTTTGGTGGCTCAACACCACCTAATTATTGTGCATCACACTAAACCACTGCCTATACCGGCGGCGATAATAGCCGGACAAGCGACTGACGGAATAAAATGATAAATTGATTCGTCTGGATATACCGCATCTCGGGTCAAACTTTGAAATCACAGAGTGCAGATATTAACCTTAAGATCACTTCAATTTTTCCACCCACTGAATCGTATTTTAAACTGCTGACACTTCTGCAGTTTCCTATCCACGTGAAAGGTTTGATCTTGCCACCTCCCCAAGTTCTACCACGAGACTTGAATTGACTGTAGATCGACACGGTTGTGGAGTTTCATGTCCCACGGGGATTGGGAAAGAGGGACAAAAAGTATGGAGAGGGGTAAAAGAATCGGTGGGGGTGGGGTGTGAGCAAATAGAGGTGTTTACTGAAGTCTTCTATGTTTTGTAGAGCATGAACGTTTATTTTAAGCACACGCGAGAGAGAAAGAGAGAGAGAGAGGGAGAGAGAGAGACAGAGAGAGAGAGAGACAGAGAGAGATAGAGTGAGAGGCACAGAGAGAGAGAGAGTGAGAGACAGAGAGACACACAGAGAGAGAGGGAGAGAAAGAGAGAGAAAATGCCCAGTGACGTCATTGAAAATGTTGAGAGCCATTCAAATCAATGCACTTTAAATGTGAAGTCCTAAAAAATCAGCAGTTATTGGCATTGATCGGCATAATCCCTTTCTGGCATCGATATAAACGTTGTGACAGTTTACTTGGAGTAATTTCCCCCCGAGAGGTTGATCATTACACTAGCCAATTTTGAGAATGTCAAAGTCGTTAGAGAGATCGGAAAACCATTTATATCGGTTCGATAATTTGTCTTCCTGTACCCAAATCCGATTACATATTGGTAAATCGATTTTTTTGATGACGCAAGTTGTACGAAATATCATTGATCGCTTTGATGACGGAAGCTGTGACGTAAACAGCAGTAGTTTACATCCGTCCGACTCACTCGTCAAGCGATTTCTTTGCCTGAGGCGATTGTCGTGTTTATCATAACAAGGTGAAATAATGTTTTTGTTTTGTTTGATTGTTGTCTAAAAATACCTTTACTTCCGTATTTGTGACGATTTATTGTAGCTTGGGATGATGTGTGGGCAGCGACCAGGGATTTGAAGTGTTTGACTGTTTGACAAATAAGGCTATTGTTAAAGCTTAAAGGAGAGTAGTACTTTACACAGTGAGCAGTAGATGAACAGTGAACATAACTCAGTAGTTTCTGTAGTCGTTTTTTGTATTGAGGTTGCTGTCCCGTAACAACGGCTTGGCTAATATAACTATGGCTTCAACTTTTGAAACATTGGAAAGTGTCGCTGGGTGATATAATAATGTGGCTGTTGTTACTTGTGCGTACGTACCCCTATCCCTAACCCCGACCTTGTCCTCAACCCTAAATCTGATCGAATCCCTTATCCCTGCTCCCTTACCCTTTCAACCAAAAAACCAACCAAAAAAAGAGGGAAGTAAAAAGAAAATCTGAAAGAATAATTAACTGAGAGTAAGACTGTTGTTAAGGCTATTTGTGAGGGAGCTCTCAAGCTCTGCAGTCGCAAAAGGCTTTAGAATACGTGTCCCCAGCGGAAAATGCTTGGGCTACATACGTACAATTAACAACAATCTAATAATTATACCCGGGGACAATCATGGGTGCCTTCAGTTTTATGTGTTGATCCGAAAGGTCAATGGTCGCCTCCATGGTCAACCCTTCTACGCCATTTTTGTTGGTTCTCTTCATCCTTGTCAACATGGTCGTCAGCGTTGTGTCGTCATCATCATTATCATCAATCTGGTCGTCTTTAGCGTCATAATTGTTAATCGTTGTCGTCATCGTGGTGATCATCATCGTCTTTCTCGTCGTCAGCATGATCACAAACATCAGCCTTGTCGTCATCAACATCATCATCTTGCTCGTCGTCGCGGTCGTCGTCATCATCATCGGCCTCGTCGTCATCAACATCATCATCTTCCTCATCGTTGTCGTCATCAACATTTTGGCTGTCGTCATTATCATCAGGCACAATAACAAGGGAAATGAAACGGCAGCTGGAAGGAAATAAAACAGTGTGCCTTCTTGTTATGAAAGTGGTTACTGGTATATGCATAGTGAGTTGTGGCTGGCCTGGGCTGGTGTCAGCCGGTTTGTCCTTAGAGAGGAGGAGAGAGAGAGGGAGGGAGAGAGAGAGAGAGAAAGAGGAAGAGAGAGAAACACAGAGAGATAGAGAGAGGGAGAGAGACACAGAGAGATAGAGAGAGGGAGAGAGAGACACAGAGAGATAGAGAGACACAGAGAGATAGAGGGAGAGAGAGAGACACAGAGAGATAGAGAGACACAGAGAGATAGAGGGAGAGAGAGACACAGAGAAATAGAGAGACACAGAGAGATAGACACAGAGTGATAGAGGGAGAGAGAGACACAGAGAGATAGAGAGAGGGAGAGAGAGACACAGAGAGATAGAGAGAAGGAGAGAGAGACACAGAGAGATAAAGAGAGGGAGAGAGAGACACAGAGAGATAGAGAGATAGAGGGAGAGAGAGATAGAGAGAGGGAGAGAGAGACACAGAGAGATAGAGGGAGAGAGAGACACAGAGAGATAGAGAGAGGGAAAGAGAGACACAGAGAGATAGAGGGAGAGAGAGACAGAGAGATAGAGAGAGGGAGAGAGAGTCACAGAGAGATAGAGGGAGAGAGAGAGACAGAGAGATAGAGAGAGGGAGAGAGAGACACAGAGAGATAGAGAGAGGGAGAGAGACACAGAGAGATAGAGAGGGAGAGAGAGACACAGAGAGATAGAGAGAGGGAGAGAGAGACGCAGAGAGATAGAGAGAAGGAGAGAGAGACGCAGAGAGATAGAGAGAAGGAGAGAGCGACACAGAGAGATAGAGAGAGGGGGAGAGACAGAGAGATAGAGAGAGGGAGAGAGAGACACAGAGAGATAGAGAGAGGGAGAGAGAGACACAGAGAGATAGAGAGAGGGAGAGAGAGAGACACAGAGAGGGAGAGAGAGACACAGAGAGATAGAGAGAGACACAGAGAGATAGAGAGAGGGAGAGAGAGACACAGAGAGATAGAGAGAGGGAGAGAGAGACACAGAGAGATAGAGGGAGAGAGAGACACAGAGAGATAGAGAGAGGGAGAGAGAGATAGAGGGAGAGAGAGACACAGAGAGATAGAGGGAGAGAGAGATAGAGGGAGAGAGAGATAGAGAGAGGGAGAGAGAGACAGAGATAGAGAGAGGAGAGAGAGACACAGAGATGGAGAGAGATAGAGAGAGGGAGAGAGAGACAGAGAGATAGAGAGAAGGAGAGAGAGATAGAGAGAGGAGAGAGGGACAGAGAGAGAGGGGGAGAGAGAATTGGGGGGGGGGGGCGCTGTTTGTCATGTGTGTTTGAGAGAGGGAGAAGGAGGGAGTTTGGGCGCGCGCGTATGTATATTTGCACGCGAGAGAGAGAGGGGGGTTGTATATGTTTGTGTGTGTGTGTGTGTGTGTGTGAGCGAGAGAGAGAGGAAGAGAGAGAGTAAGTAGAGAGAGAGAGAGAGAGAGACGAAACTCAGCAAATAAAAGGAGATTAATTTTGTTTTAAATTAATTACAAACTTTGCATGGCGAGTGACATCTTCGCTAACGGCAATACCAGTGTCACTTATCCGCCAACAGAATGCATGTGATTACTTGGTTTTACCTCCCGGGGGACAGGCGCACCATTGTGTTGTGTTGGGCTGGGCCAGGTTTATTGCTGTACTGACACTTAAGCGAAGGGGAAAACATCAATATATCACTGCTGTGCTGGGTGAGAAGGGCACAGGTTGGTTTTGCTCCAATTCTTGTTTTCTTCACTCACGATAATAAACCCAACGCCCTGGTCATATT